>JACEOJ010005314.1:13071-47679 GCA_013761285.1 Campoletis sonorensis | reverse complement strand
CCCTCCCTTCCCGGACATAAGTATCGAAATATTCGAGACTTTCTCCAGTATTTTTGAAAACTTGAAAACACCATAATTTATGGGAATTTATGGGAAAAAAGGCCATGCGCCTGCATAACATGACTGCCTATGGTGTAAGCAAGTCGTTACGAAGCATGAAAAAAAAAATCAGCCCGAAAATCGCTGGTGCCGCGATATCGAATATTTACCTTGTAAAAAATAAAAAAGGCTGCAAATTGAAATTTGCAAATTGCTTCCTCAAGATGCTCAAGATGGACGGTGCTCGAGAAGCACGGTGCTCAAGATGGAAAATGTTTAAGATGCACGATGATCAAAGTTTCATCTATGAGGTGCTCTTCAATTTTGGCTTACCTTCACACACAAGTACCTCCAATTCGTCAGACAAATTATAAATATTGATAAACTTCATACCGTGATATATATACAAAGGTAAAAATTGTTTTGTTATTGTTGTAAGTGGTAATAACTTCTTTTTTTTTTATGAGATGCGTGTTGGTTTACCTTCTCGTGGTGCATCTCGAAAACAAAGGTGTTTAAAATAACATATGAAGATTCCCAACAGATTCATCATAAGCCTGTATTCACAGTTGGTTTTCAAATATAAGTCAGTTTTTCAGGCTCGATTGGTAAATGACAACACTCTATACGTCCATGAAAACGTGACTCTAAAACGGACTTGTATTTAGAAACCCACTGTGAATACGAGCCATGAAAAAAGTATGGATAAGCACGCACTTTTTTGTTATTTTAAAAATTACCAAATACCAAAAAAAATGGTATATTGAAAATGTACCATTTTCAGAAAATATTGTCAATGTTCTTATGTGCAATAAATGTCTGTCGTCTGCTGGCCCGAGGCTCGCCCGAGTATATTATCTCTGAATAAAACGATTCGCGGTGGTGGGGGTAAAAACTGAAAGTCATTTTCTTGAAGTACGAAGCTCGGGAGGCAGATGAGGACTTGAAAATTGAACTGGAGACTACTTAAGAAAAAATCTTTCGATTGAGCCTAAAATCAAAACGATTGATGCCGTAGTTGCTGAGAAAAAACTTTGCACAGGCTCAAGATTATGCAAAAAATACCAATACATCGGAAGATTAGCGTGTCTGTATACGACATAATGAAAGGCCTCTCTGCACCTTCGGAGCTTGTGATTGATCGCGATCCTCTTACCCGTACCATGGAAAGTTTGTATTTGACGGTAGTTTTCACAGTGTAGCGTGCGCGATGCGTAAACAGCGTGTTTTTTGCGAACTTTACCGTAGGTCTGTCGTGGGTAAAATTTGAACTAATTTGTACGTCAGAGTTGCAAATTTGTATCCGAGTATTGACAGACGGTAAAAATTTCATTTCATTTTTCTTTACGTACAATTGGCTCCAAACTTTGTACTCGGGGGTTTTCGGGGTCGCTGATTACAAATCTGCACTCAAAATGTAGAAATTCAAGATGGCGGATCCAATATCGCGGGCCACAAATGCAAGAATTGTTCGATGAAAGCAAAATAAGTTACTCGGCGGATACAATATGACGGACAATAACTGGGAAAATCGTTCAAGAAAAGCGAAAGTTGGTACGCGGGGGTTTTCGGGTTCGTCGATCGAAAACCTGCATCCAAAATTTTGAAATTCAAAATGGCGGATCCGACATGGTGGATCATAAATTCAAAAGTTTTTTGATGGAAGCGAAAGTTGGTACGCGGAGGTTTTGGGGGTCGCTGATTACAAATCTACTATCGAAATTTGGAAATTCAAGATGGCGGACGCTGTATGACGGGCGATAACTACGAAATTCGTTTGATATGAAAGCGAAAGTTGGTACTCGGGAAAATAGGATTCGGGGTTGCCGATTACAGATCTGCACCCAAAATTGAGGAAATCAAAATGGCGGATCCAATATGGCGGACCGTAAATGCCAAAATGTATTGATCAAGGTGAAAGGTTCAGAAAAAAGAAGTGATATCCTGGCCAAAAATCCCCTCCCCGGGGAAAAAAAACCTTGGACAAGTACATTTGTTGACCCTCGTTTCCATTTGTTTTCACATAAAAAAAACTACCCAAAAAAGTACAGAATTCTTAAAAAATTGGCAAGATCGAGAATGATTTACATTCAGCACTAAAATTTATAATATCAATAATAGGACAAGTATTTCATTGTCGCTTGAGGATGGAGTATTTAAAAAAAAGCAAAAATCAGTTGGTCACTGTAAAAAGTTACCAATGCATAAAAATAAAAATCGGTCTAAAGAACAGAGTCGAAAAAAATATCAAGATTAAACAGAACATGGGGAAAAAAATTTGAAACGAAAAAAATGTAAATGAAAAATAGTTTCGGCCGAAGTACTTGGTTTTTTTTTAAATGTCTAAATGCAGTAAATTATTCTAAATTTTTTGAGATTATTCCACAGTAACGTATCCCATCCTCTTTCAGAAATGATGACACGCTTACACCGATTCATTTCCGGTTTTGAATGCATTTGAAGGCCCTCGAACCAAATTATGTGACTACCTGATACTAAAAAAAAAAAAAAAAAAAACAATTGTCGATAATTATGTCAATCGTTCAAACGAGGAAAACGATTCTGAAATTTTGGAGTATTTCCCAATTCACGTATCTCATTTGCTTTCAGAAATGACGGAACGTCTTCTGTGATTGATTTCCACCGTTTAAAGAATTCAAAAGGCCTGTGTTGAAAAAATGTGGAGGCCTTTATAAAGAATGAAAACTTTTTTTACTAGACACGGTAAATTTATCTAAACTTTTTTGAATTTTCTCACAGTCACGTATCCAATCCCCTTTTGGGAATGATGACACGCTTGCGCAGATTCATTCCCGGTTTCTACAGATTTTGAATTTCCTGCACCAGGAAAATGTGAAAATCTTCACTGGGTCTCAAAATCTTTGTATCGAAACAAACACCTCGAATGTATCTCGTTCTCATCCAGAAATGAAGAAGCGGTGCTACGGATTATTTCCCGGTTTTTACGGGTTCAAATGCTGCATGCTCGATTCTTACAAAACCCGGGTGCCATTGATAAATTTTAAAATATGAAAAAAAAAAAAAAATAAGTGTACACATGATGGAAACAAATATGGAAGTGTGTAAATTTTCTTGCAGTTTTGTGTTGTATTCCCTCTGAGGCATGATGACACTCTTTCTGCGATCCGTTTCGCTTGGATATCCCGTGCATTTAATCAGCTGTGATAACTAAGACTTCTACATTTCTAAGGAGTTCAAAACCTGCTCTAATTGGAAAACTAGTCTTTTATTTTTATGTAAATGAAGTGTTATGCCCGCGAATTTCGTCAACGTAGGGACGAGTTGTCGAGGACAGGTAATTCGAGGATTGCCAAAATGAGTCTATCTCCAACTCAATATTATACAAAAGTACTATTATGTTTGTTGAGAATAATGTGATTTTACAAAGTCGAGGTGTATTTTGCCTCGAGACCAATTTGTAGTTAGATAGTCGTAGACTTCTGACTTGTAAACGCAGACTGTCTTTTTTGGGCGTTGTCACTACTTTTAATGATTTACGTATTTCCCCCAGATTATGGATAATTCACCCCTTCTATTAATTATTGGTTCTCGAACGCTCGGTGGCGTGATGCACCGTCAGCGGTTCGGGGTTTCCGGCGCTCAGGGTCGAAGGAACCTGAGAACGCGCTCGTGATCGAGGAATGTGCTCGATTCTTACTTTATCGTGTGAAAACTATATTCTTGAATTGTGGTTGCTATCCGGGGCATAACAGAAGTTCCATCAATTAATTTTTTTTTCTTCATTCTATATTTCACAACATGTATATTACACGTAACCTGGCACTTTTTTTTTACTGCCCATTCAGTTTTCTTTTCTATAATTTAATTAATTATTGAACAAATCAACCTATCGATCACGCGGTGGAATCGTCTTGGCGCTGTCATTCTTTCGTGGGGTTATTTCAAATCATCAAAGGTTAAAAATTACGCGTGACACACAAGTCTGAAACTCGTTCGAACTTCAATGTACTTCAACAAATGACCGGTTCCCATGGCAACGGTTCCCACGGTAACGGTTACCATGGCAACGGTGGCCACGGATGTTCGGTCCGGTAGAAAATATTTTTGAGTGATAAATACACTTTGGATAGAGACCGAACAAAATCCGTTTTAATTGAGCGTCTGCGTCGGGAAAGAAGTAACCGTGACAAATTTCACGTTCCTATCTTCGGTGGTTTAGGCTGTGCGTTGTCCGTCTGTCAGTCAGTCAGTCAGTCACGCAACAGTTTTATATATATGTCGAGGATCGTAGTGGCCCTAGCTTGATTCATTTATTTACAACTGACAGATAAAAAGAAAGAAGAAGGAAGTGTCAGTTCGAGCGAGAGAATCGAGATCGCTTGACGTGTGTTTGACATCGATGTCATAATTATCAAAAATCGGATGAATGTTCCATCTTTTAATTGATAATGGAGATTATACGTCCCTCACGCGAAACAAAAAGTTAAGTAAAAGTGAATTTGAATCGTTTCTCCGACATATATATATTGTGACGTGGGAAATTTGCATCCGTCACAAATAAATATTTCAGCACGACACGGGAGCGAACGCCATTCGTCGTTGACGAATTTCTCTCGAGCAAAAGTCTAAGAAGGACAAATGCGAGCGTATTTACGGTTTATTAATTTTACGATTAAAATATTTCCCATACTATGTACGAGCGAGCGGCGGTTCCGTGGTTGGAGAGCGTCGAGTTGGAGAGGGGAGGCTGTCGGTTGGGCATGAGCGCGCGGCTGAACGGCAGAATTCGAATTCGAGAAAATCTTAGAGAATTCTGGATAAGAAAACCCTCACCCTGAGCTGTCGAACTCAGGATGCGTCCATCAGGATCGAGAGGAATCCTGCTTCCGGTCATATTCGAGGAGAAAGGTCAGGGTATCGTCAGGACCCAATTATGAATTCAAAATCATCGTTATTCGTCAGGGAGTTGTCAAACTGTCGAAAATTCTCGAGGAAGCAGTTGGGATTCTCAGGAGGAGGCGAAGGGTGGGGGGGATGAGAACTCTGGGTCGAAGTATCGATTTCATCCGACGGAGCCCAATTACCGAGAGAAGTTCCGTGGTCTTTTTCCGGAACTTCGTCTACTGAAACCTTAGCGGTGAGCCGTCGTCTCGCTCCGAATTTCGTTATTTGTTTTATATCGTAGTTATCTTTTTGGGAAATTTCGATAGTCGCGACTTTGCTAAGAAAATTTGAAGTTTAACGTTTATTTCGAGCGATATTGTTCTGGGGTACGTTCGTATTTGAGAGGAGTCCGTTAACGTCTTGTTTCGCGTTTTATGAGAAGATCATTGCCGAACTTATCGTTGTCTTATTTAAATCGAATTGCCGAGAGGAATTCTAACTTTTTGGTCCAATCGAGAGTCTCTTATTGCAGTAGAAAAGAAGTTGGAGTGTCGATGATTCAGGGAGGTTATTGGAAACATTCCGTTATTGGGCGTGGCTCTTAACGTTTGAATATTTAGAGGAAGAATCATCGAAATTACCAGAATATAATTTTTTATCGATTGTTCAAATTTTTTCTGTGGAAAATACCGTGACAGTCCTGAGGGGAAAAGATTGATTATATTCGAATTATTATTTTTGTTCGGAAATATCTCGAGTTGTTTATTTGTTTTTCTTTTATTATAATAAAAATTATTTGTCATTCCGGCATTTAAAATTGTTCCTAATTTTCTGTACGACAATCCATCCCCTCTACCTAACATCAAGGTCGAAGCTACCGGGTAACGTTTGACTGTTCTCGATTTTCGATAAAAATTTCGTTCTTACAATTAAAGTCAAGGACTGGCGTGAAACGATATCGAGAGTTGAGGTATTTGGACGATTTTACGGGAAAAGTCGTTACAAATTTTGGCGCCCAACGTGGGGTCACGTTGTACAGAAAATCCCGTTTAAACGCATCAATTTTAATTTCAATTTTTGTTTTAATTGTGAAGTATTTTCCACAAGAATTATCGTAACGTAATGAGCCATATGATATCTGTCAAAGTGAAAATAATTTTATTTTGTTTGTCTTCCTTGTCACTCGGATGTAATATTCTTTCGTTCATTTCTCGGTCGAATTCGGGAATTATCGACTATTGTCGTACGAGTGTGTTGTGTTTGTGTATTAGTATTGTCTATTTAATCGTCTTCGTACCGCGAAGATTTTTGGTCCGAGCGTTACCTCTCCCACCACGGTAAGTCGCTAGTGGCGCCTAGGAGGCTTTATTGTTACGAACGAGCACGCGTCACGGTCATTATTATTCGACAGTTAGAAGCGATAGTTCGTGGGGAGAGAAAATCGAAACGCTAATCGGAAGAAAGGTTGAGGAAAGTTTCGAGGTTTTTTGAGTGTCCTCGAGCATTTCGAAGTGAAGGAGAGAAAGAAAAATAATTCGAGGAGAATAGAGAAAAAAAAAGAAAGAAGAATGGATAAGAAAAACAGGACCGGGCCAGAAATCCCCTCGACGGGGAAAAAACCTTGGACAAGTACATTTGTTGACCCCCGTTTCCATTTGTTTTCACAAAAAAAAATTACCCAAAAAAGTACAAAATTCTCAAAAAATTTGGAAGATCGAAAATGATTTACCTTCAGCACTAAAATTTATAATATCAATAATAGGACAAGTGTTTCATTGTAGCTTGAGGATGGAGTATTAAAAAAAAAGCAAAAAATAGTTGGGCATTGAAAAAAGTCACAATAAAAATAGGTCAGAAGAACACAGTCCAGAAAAAAAATCGGAATGAGAAAAAACTGGAAATAAAAAAATTTTTAACGAAAAAAATTTATTAATTGACGTATTAGTGTTATTCGTGTTACTCGTAACCAAAACTTTTTGTCAAATGGGAACACAGGGATATGTCGTCAGTCGCGACCAATCAGAAACACGATAGGAACATTGAGCCCTTTCTCTGTGTCATATACAAACACGCACGCATACTTCGATCATCGCATAATTTTGCCCGTGCAAAGTTTTTTCTCAGCAAATACGGCATCAATCGTGTTGATTTTAGGCTCAATCGAAAGATTTTTCTATAATTAGTCTCCAGTTCAATTTTCAAGTCATCGTCTGTCTCCTGAGCTTTGTAATTCGAGAAAATGACTTTCAGTTTTTACCCCCACCACCGAAATTTACTTTATTCAGAGATAATATACTCTGGCGAGCCTCGGGCCAGCAGACGACAGACAGAGCTGTCAAATGTACTTGTCCCGAGACTCTACCGAGTCTCTTGATAGCTAAGGTGAGCGGTTATTAAATTTCATAACACACCATAATAAGACGGAACGTCTCCTTGTTTTCTTTTCAAGGTTATTTCAAACGAACATTAAAATTATTTGGTGTTTGCTGGAGAGAGTTATTTGTCGAGTCCGTAACGTTATTTATTGTGATTGAAAACGTCTAATTTATTTATTTATCTCACCAATTATTGGAATATCGTAGAGATTTTATCAATCAAGACAGTTAGGAAAATTGCGTGACGAAAATTTTGAAATTTTATTTTAAGAACTATAACCATAATTAATAAATTGTTTGGTTAGAGAGAATTTTATTTTTGGACGAGAAATATAACTTTTTTTTTAATTTTTCGTTTATTAATTTTTTTTTATTTCTTTCATTTTTTTGATATATTTTTTGAATTAATCATATATGTCGACTTGGGTACTCGATATATGTTTTCTTTCCAGCAAGAATAAATGAAAATTTAGAGAAATATTCTCTCATCTTGTGCCTCGAAATTTGGGATTACTCTTAGTGTTATTGTTTTGAAGGACACGTGCTTGTGCTGTGCCGGTAGAACGAGTGTTTCGAAAGTGTCCGTTGGTGCTAGTGAGTCGCGTCATCCGTGAGTCGTACGATCGGGTGTGTGAGTGTGCGCGATATTCTCGTTCGAGAGTCGAGAGCGCGAGTATCGGTAAATTTCGGTAACTTTCGGTAACATTCGAGGATCGTGTTTTTTCTAGTGTTCTCGTACGTAAATAATTTCCTTTTCTTGTTGTTAAAGGATCGCGGTTAACTGTAGTAAGCCGGTAAAATTGTTCGTGGGTGTGACGAAATCTATTATTTGATTATATAATTTTTTTTTGGGAAAAATGCGTCGCACACCACCTCGATCGGAGACAGCTGACGCTCGAGCAGTTCAAGATCAGCTGTGCGAATCAGACCCATCGCGTCGTTTACCCGATAGCAGCCCCCTGGCACTCAGCCCGCTGGCTAGTCTCTTGATGACGCCAGCCGCTACGTGGCGCTGACAGTATTCCGCGCCGTCCGTCCTGCGGCTGCGCCGCTTGCGGCATATTTTATTTAATAACAAATAACTCACCCAACACGCATGGGCCCAATCAAAAAAGAATAACGAGAACAAGATTACAAATAAATAACTAAAGTGTAATTGAAAATTAAAAGTGTAATTGAAATTAAAAGTGTAGTAAAAATGTCGAAATTTGTTAGCCTGTTGTTTTAATGATAAGTTTAATAAATATACAAGATTAGAAATTCCGTTCATATTTAATGAATTTATTTACATGTGATGTACAGCTTTTTTTTTTGTTATTCGTTCTAAAATAAATATTATCAAATTATTTCTCGGCAATTGTATCGTCAATATTTCATCATAAAGGTAGGATAGGTAGGAGATTAAATTAACACAACGCGATCAAATATTAGGAAAAATATATTTTTAAATAGTTGAAATCACAGCTTCAAAAACTATCGTGTTACAGTATTTTATGTTTTACAGTGCTTAGCCATCTTCTTTCTGGATTGATTCTTTTTCTCTTGCTCTGAGTTGAGTCGTGAGCAGTATTGATGCATGCGCATTGTCACATAATTCTGTATTACATGCAAAAGCACCTCGCCAGCGTGATTTGTGCATGGGAAAGAAAGCTTTTCGTATGCGAGTACGTCATCTAAAATAGATTCAAAGACATGAGCTGATGTACAATGGACCGAGAAACGTTGTTCTAGAAAAAGCACGAATCGATACAAATTGCTATTTGGGTGAATTAAGGGGGGAAAGCACATGAGGAAGCCTACTTTCGGTGATACTTTAAGATTTTTTTTTTCGTGGGTAAAATTAATTAGAATTCAACAAAATTCTGACATCGTTTTAATCATATTTTGATGAACTGTAATGAATTTTTGAAAAAAATTTCAACCAAAAATGATAGGGTTACGCCCTGAAGTCCGCTGACGGTCGTGGTCCAGAGTTTTTCGATTGCGGGACGTGTGGGGATTCCAATTTTTATCTGACATTCAAAAAGTTTTTATTCAACATTGATAACCTATTTTGTAAGAATATGAACCTCAATGCAGGGGGAAATAATGAAAAATGAAAGTTTAGCAGCCTTTGGAAAAATTTTCTTCAATTTTCGCAATATTTTTTCATCAATTAAGCAAATAAAGGCACCTCCAAAATCATGATATCATCTCAAACGTTGGTTCATATTCTTACAAAATAAGTTATCAATGTAAAATAAAAACTTTTTTAATATCAGATAAAAATTGGAATGGCCACACGTCCCGCAATCGAAAAACTCTGGACCACGACCGTCAACGGACTTCAGGGCGTAACTCTATCATTTTTGGTCGAAAATATTTTCAAAAATTCATTACAGTTCATCAAAATATGATTAAAACGATGTCAGAATTTTGTTAAATTCTAATTAATTTCACCCACGAAAAAAAAAATCTTAAAGTATCACCGAAAATAAGCTTCCTAATGTGCTTTCCCCCCTTAATGAACCGCGCGTGAGATAGTTTGTGATGCTCGATTCGGGGAGATGTCCTTCACTTTCCGAACTCAACAATGCTTGTTTACATTCCGTGCATTTAACTGTATTCATGATTTGTCTTGTCAAGTTAGCAGTGATGTAATACGTGACACAATTAGAAACTTTAGGTTTACTGTAATCGTGTTCAATTATATTTTCAAGATCCCATCTGTCGTGCTTCGCCGCGTTTGAAAGCCTGTCTTTGACCGTCCGCAATACGTCAGATTTTCGCGAATCACCATAAATGGTTTTCAATTCCGCAAGTGTGACGAGAGGTTGATGAGGTTTATCTTCGGAAACAGAGCAATTTCCAGCTTTAGGAGGTTTGAGGACGCTAAACGTCGCGAGAATTTTATGAATTTGAAGGAAAGTGTAACTTGACGGGTGATCATTACAACCACCGGCTTGACGAATTGTACCGAAATATTTCTAAAGAGGAAAAATAAGACAGAAACAAAAAAATACATTGGTCCGTGAAATTGTGAGTGCATTGATTTGACAAAAGAACCTGTAATAAATATTTGCAAAATGATGACGATGTTATCTTTCTAATTGGACATTGGATAAAGCTGTTAGTTTGTAGCGCAGTGTGTGAGAAGGATAGGGAGTAAGCGAGGAACGAACAGCAAGCAATCAACGATGAAAAATGAAACCCTACAATTTTTTCAAAATGAATACTTCTTATGTGGCAATGAATAAGCATTACGGTCACGTAGTTAAACCGAGCAAAATAATGCAAGAGTAGAAGAAGTTTTGAGAGTTTTGGTGTACAAAGAAGTATTCACCCATTTTTTGTTTGTTTTGAAGCTGCATGAAATTATGTTAAGTTGCTACGAAGTAATACAACCTCGAACGGATCCTGATTGATTCGGCCCGTTAAAACATACGAAAAGCCACATTCCCTCGTCAAGTATGTTACGATGTCGAGAGTCGACTTTAAAGTCACTCTCAAACCTTCGGCAGTTTGCGGAGTCAGGAACAGATCCTTCGATAGCAAACCCTTTTCCACCTTTTCCTCCCACGCATCTAGCTTGCAAAGAGAAGCCTCGAGAATCTGTGAAATAATAGTAAACATGAAATACCAGTTGTTATATGTTTATCATGGGTATATTTTTTCAGTTAAGTAGATCACCTTAAAATCGGTATTGCCAGGCTCCATTCCTTCGATGTCGTCTTTACGATTGAGCGCGTCGAACATTCCATTTATCCATTCGCAGAAAGCTGCAGTTCCCTCACAATCTTTCAATTCCGGGACGTAATTTTGAAAGAATCGAAGTCCGCATGCGACAGTATTGCTAAAAACCTACGTAAATAGAGTTATGATACAGTTTTCCCCTAAACAAATAAACGAAGACTATTCATCTGGGAAAAAGACATGATTACTTTACCTGCACAGCCAAACGTACTCTCATTTTTGATGCGTTATTGAGCTCAAAATGATGTGATGACAATTTGGGGCACATTAGAGCTTGGCCGGGACCGTCGAGTTCTTTATCCTTTTCATGCAACGTCACGATATGGTCCCACTTGATCGGAGATTCCGTTGGATCTATCTGTATCACAAAAAGCCGTTATCTAATAAACATCTAATTGCACGAGCAAAATAACATATTGAGGATGCACTGTGTACTTTGGTAATTTGACGAGAATTTTTTTTTTTTGTAAACTGGAAAAAATGAACCCTAAACAAAGAAACAGCCGAAGAGTTCTGACAACTCCCTTTATGGTCAAACGAAAAAGATTGAAATCGCCAAAAAATTGAATGTTTACAAACCTGCAAAATCTTCTTGTCATGCCGTCGATTGCGGATGGTTTTCATCAGATGCGGAGTATCAGAGAATACAAAAATCCGACGCCCTGCAGCCACTGGGTGTTCGAAGGAATTTTGCAATTTTGTTCTCTGCCCGCTGATGCCCATCTCGCTCCGAAATTTCCGGTTCGTACTCGCCCCATCCGTCACAACTCCGTGTACTTTGACGCCGAGGTTTTCGAGTAATACGATTGCTTTTACGATCAGTTTCGCAAGAAGCCCTCGCGAGGCAAATACAGCTATTGGCTGCGTGTAATCGTCGCACAACGGGTGAAACATGATTACCAAACCATGGTTGGCTTTGTCATTGAAATCAGCAGCTTGTTCTCCATCTTTGCCGAAGTCGACCAATCCCTTATAAGTGAGTGTTTTTGTATTAACGTTGACACTTTCCCTTGTTGCCATTTCATCGATTAATAGAATTCCGTGTTTTTGAATCTCGTTTTTTTGGCGAGAGACAATTTGAGAATTTCGAAGAATCTAGGGTCGAAACCACACGTCGTGTCAATCGAAGAAAGGTGTCTGCAAAAATGTAAGTATTTTTAGAGCGTCTTCAACTTCGATAACCAAAATTTAATGTATGGGTAAGTCTATTTTTTTCATTATCTCAAATGGAAACTATGAAATTCAGTAAATCTGAGTTGAAAATTATTAATTGCAGATGCACGATAAAAATGTGAATTGGTAAGTTTATTTAGATATAGAAAATACAAAATTGTAGATAAATAATTGCGAATAAATACTTGTAGTTCAAAACTCTTTCAATATGTAAATACATTTTAGAAAATTAAATTATTCAAATTTCAAGTACCTTCGGATTGTTCGAATATCGGGAAGTTGCAAGATCTGATTTTCGTGCAAAAAGTTGTACCCCGCAGGCGATCGCATGTGCAGTAACATGGAGAATAATAACCATTCTTCGGAATACCTTCTTCCTTTCAAATTCTCACGTTTCGCAGCAGCAACAATTTCCCGTAGAGTGAGCATTCGATTTTCTGGTACTTTTGTCGATTTCAAATACTCATCTAAGGATTTTGCACTGTCCGACAATTTTTTTTCACACGCATCAATTGTCGATTTGAGTTTTGCAATCACCGCTTTTGCGTGCAATACAATCTTCTTAGTATTACGATACTTCACTTTCAGCTTTGCTACGAGGCTTTTATCTTCGGAGGGTACTCGCAGACCACTCCTTTCTGTACTATTACTGCACTTTTTAATTCGCCGACACTTTGCCATTATCGATTTTCTCGCCATTCGACAAGCTGAGCAAACTAGTGTACTTGAAACCAGCAGAGCACAGTTAGCGTGTCGCCAGGTTCCACTCGGGTCTCGGTACACTGAACTTCCAACGCGACATTCTTGATGAAAAATCTTTGTACCAGTACAATTATTGAGATCATTCGGCATTACCATCAAATCTTGCAATTTTTCCACCGAACGCAGTTGACTGACATCAATCTTAAGATCCTCTCCTACTGGTTTTCCCAAAACATTAATTTCAAATGTCATGTCAGCTTTGACGATTATTTCTTTCAGTGTGAGTGTTACGAATTACCCTCCAATCTTGGGGCACCTGGAGATATCACATACGATTAATTTCGTATCCTCGTAAGTTACGGTTTGCTTGTTCCATCCAGAGGGCATTGAGATGTCTGACGCCATCAATTGCTCAAACGTTATTGGAGGTGGAGAATCGGTGGCATTTTCCGAATTTGATTTTGGCAACACAAGATCAGATGCGCTCCCTGATAATGCGGTTACAACAGCTTCAGATGCAGATGAGGTGTCACATGTCGGTTTGCAGTGAGTATCGCTGCGATACACAGCGTCATCGCCAGTAGGAACAGCAGCGAGAGTTTCAATGGGATCTGCCTTCTTATCACCCGATACATCTTCCTGCAGCTTTATTAACTCTGTCCAAGGAAATTTAGATGGAACTGAGCCTTTCTTGAGACGAGGAACTTTGTATTGTGTCTGGAAAATAGAAAATGTAATTCTATTTACACTCCTACAATTATGCAAATTCTATATTGTAATCGATGACTCTTTGAATATTTACAATGAATAAGATAAAAACAGTGACATTGTCAATAATGGATTTAAATATTTTACTTACAACACCGAGCACAGTCCCATCAGAAGCCACGTGATTTCGCTGCCGCACCACTTCATCAGCACGAAAATGTTTTTCACATACTGATTGTCCTGATTTTATCGTGACACCTGAAGGTTTGATCGCACAGTGCCATAGCTCTCGAATTACTGGATCTCTCGTAACCGTAAAAAGATGAGTTTTTTCAGGATTTGAACGATGTCCCGACGTACACCCAATTATCGCACACGTGGGCATTGTTGTACACTTCACTCGTTTCACTTTACCAGTTTTTACAAAATACACTTTACGGCGCAAAACTCCCGACCTCGACCACACTTATTACACTTATTAGCGAGCACACGTGAGACAGCCAATAAACTAACAAATTTTGACGAATATAGGATATACGGGATACCATCGTACTCATCAGCTGGTTTACCTGTCATTGCCTTCACGGTCAGCGGAGTGGAGAACGGTTAGTGGAGAATCGCAAAATGAATTTGGGTATTTGTCCTGCGATAATCCGGAACAAGCAAATGTACTACTCGGTATTTCGGAATTAGATCGCGGTGAAAGCTCTCGTCTTGCTTCTTTTTTAGAAAAAGAACTTAAAATTCTCGCTGAGGTTCCGGGTAAAACAAATTTGATATCTCATGTTATCGATGTCGGTAACGCAAGACCGATAAAACAACGATATTATCCGGTTACCCCGATTATTCGAGAAGCCATTTATTCGGAAATCGATCGATTGTTGGAGGAGGATATTATCGAACCATCATATAGTGATTGGTCAAGTCCAATTGTTATGATAAAGAAACCGAACAACACCTATCGGTTTTGTTTAGATTTTCGAAAATTTAATGAAGTTTCCAAAAAGGATGCGTATCCTCTTCCATACATGACTCAAATTTTCGATCGATTGCGTTCCGCGAAATATATTTTGACGATAGATTTCAGTGCCGCTTTCCATCAAATACCGATGGACGAGAAATCAAAAGAAATAACTGCTTTTACCGTGCCGAATTTATTTCGGTTTATTTCAGTTTAAACGTATGCCCTTTAGTCTTACCGGAGCTCCCGCGACATTTCAGAGATTGTTAGATAGAATAATTGGACCAGAAATGGAACCCCATGCCTTCGCTTATTTAGACGATATTATAATAGTTACCGAAACTTTTGAAGAGCATTTGCATTGGCTTAAGGTTGTTTTCGATAAGATTGTGAGCGCAGGGTTAAAAATCAACTCGGAAAAATGTGATTTCTGTCGTCTTGAGGTGAGAATCTCGGGTTTATCGTGAACAAGGAAGGGTTACAGGTTGATCCTGAGAAAACCAAATCAATTAAAGAATTTCCGGTGCCCACGAGTATCAAACCGATTCGTCGTTTTTTAGGTATGACTTCATGGTATCGTCGGTTTATTCCTCGTTTTGCCGAGATTGCCGAGCCTCTAACGGGGTTAACAAGAAAAAATCAAGTTTGGGTTTGGGGAAAAGAACAACAAGTTGCGTTTGAGAAATTGAAAGAAGCTCTCGCGAATCCTCCGACTCTTACTTGTCCAGATTTTTCTGCTAAGTTTGTCCTACAAACTGACGCAAGTATGACTGGATTGGGAGCCGTTTTGACTCAAGAAATAGAAGGTGCGAAACATCCTATCGCGTACGCAAGTAGAACGCTTTCAACAGCTGAGCGTAATTATACAACTACGGAACAGGAATGTTTGGCGATAATTTGGTCCATAAAGAAATTAAGAGCTCATTTAGAGGGTTATCGATTTACGGTAATCACAGTTCACCATAGTTTGCGATGGTTACAGACGCTTAAGGAACCAACGGGTCGATTAGCTCGTTGGGCTCTTCAATTGGCACAATATGACTTCGAGATAGTGTATCGGAAAGGGGCATTAAACCATGTTCCTGATGCGTTGTCTCGGATGTTTGAGAAAGAACAAGAGTCTATCGTGGGCTTGGTTAGAGAATTGCCTTCGCCAAATTTTCTGTAACCGGTTGGAAATGGAATTGGCCCGAATGGAGTGACCCCGCAACGTGTAACGGAAACAGATGATGCGTGGTATTTCGGAAGACTGACAAGTGTGTTGGCAAAACCGAGACGTTTCCCGAATTATCGAGTACGTCAAGGGAAGCTGTACGTTTGTCGTCGTGTGTCTCGTCAGAATATAGCGGGGGGAGATGATTCCGAACGGAAACTAGTGGTGCCACGTTACGATCGCCGAGAGGTGTTGCGTGAGTGTCATGACGAAGTTCAGGCGGGTCATTTAGGAATTCAAAAAACGTACAAACTAGTTTTCCATTCGTATTTCTGGCCACGGTTGTATCGGAATGTTTATCGTTATGTTAAACATTGCGGAATTTGTCAACGAGCTAAAGTTGAACAATTACCGCCTATGGGTCTAATGGGTCGGCGTATTATAGAGGAACCATGGGCCGTAGTAGCCATGGATATTATGGGACCATTTCCGCCAAGTCGGTCCGGTAATATTTATATTCTCGTTATTCAAGATTTATTCACTAAATGGATAGAGGTTTGTCCTTTAAAACGAGCTACCGGAAAGAAGATCGGGGAAGCGTTAGAAGAACTTGTTTTTTCAAGATGGGGTACTCCTCAAGTCATCTTAACAGATAACGGTACCGAATTTAATAATAACCATCTAGAATCGGTAATTAGGGAACGAGGAGTTTATCACACGACTACACCACCTTATCATCCACAGGCTAACCCGGTCGAGCGTGTTAATCGCGTTATAAAAACAATGGTAGTATCGTTCTTGGGAGACGATCATAGGGATTGGGATAATCATTTGTCGGAATTTCGATTTGCGTTTAATACCGCGGTCCACACTTCAATTCGCAACACTCCTGCGTTTTTAAATTTCGGTAGGGAACCTAAGCCTCATAACTATTATCGTCGTCGGGAGGAAAATGTTACTGAAATTGAACTTTGACCGTACGAAGATTGGTCGAATCGAATGCGTGAGTTGAGTGAGTTCAGAGTGAGAGTGACGCATGATCTAGAGGAGGCGTATCAACGACAGGCTGCTCAATATAATAAACATCGTCGCGAACGTATTTTTGAAGTAGGGGATTTGGTTTTACGCAGACAAAGAATCTTGTCATCAGCCGCGCAAAATATAGCAGCCAAACTTGCGACGAAATATAGTGGACCATTTCGAATAATTCGTGTCCTGTCTCCCGTGGTTTATGAGGTACAAGATGAGAGAGGGGGAAGAATTATGAAGGTATCCATCGAAGACTTAAAATCATATTTAGAGCCGTCAAATGATTAGTTGAGTATTTATAACTCGCACCAATAGCCGCTTTTATGGAAGTCTCCAAAAAAACCAAATCCCTCCAAAAAATGGTAACTCAATCTTCGTAAAAAGAAAAATTCGGGCTTCTCAAAAATATAATAAATCAATATAAATATACTAAAGCATATAAAGCCAATTACGTTGGAGCAAGTATTTAAATTTGTATAAAAAAAAGCACAAATCAGTTGGCTATTGAAAAAAGTCACCAATGTACAAAAAATAAAAATAGGTCAAAAGAACAGAGTCCAGGAAAAAATGGAGATAAAACAAAACGTGGGAAAAAATTTTCAAACGAAAAAAATTAAATTGAAAAATAATTTCGGCCAAAGTACTTGGCGAGTTTTTTGCTTAGCTAGGATCACGTAATGCATTCCTCATGGTACGAACTCGCCGAGTACTTTGGCCGAAATTATTTTTCAATTTAATTTTTTTCGTTTGAAGATTTCTTTTTCAAGTTTTTTCTCATTCCGAGTTTTTTTTTTCTGGACTCTGTTGTTCTGACCGATTTTTATTTTTGTACGTTTTAGTGACTTTTGCTTGACTCAGTCTAAGTTTTGAGTGGAGATTTGTGTTCAGCGACCCCGAAAACCCCCGAGTACAAATTTTTGAGCTAATTTTGGAGTATACAAGAAGAGTGCGGTAGGGGTCATGCTGGCCTTTCTTTTAACACTTGGCGTTGAGCCGCTACCGTTTCTCGTGATTTGGGTCATTAGATATGTTCCATTCAGTTTTTTTGTTGACAGATATTTTATTTCAGAAATTTCAATTCACAGTTCTTTATTTCTCTTCAATTACAATGACGCAACACCAGGGGAACGAATTCAGTCGTCTGATTTTGTTGGCCTGAGCTAGTAGTTTGAAAGCGCTTCGCATATACAAAGTAGTTTCTAAGTACTCCAGATTTTAAACGTACCTCAAATGCGAACTCAAGTTCATCCACCGTCAACATCACAATATCATCATCAAGAGACAATATGGCTTCAGTTTCAATTTCATCGTAAGGATAAAATCGGTTAGACAGTTTGTTCTCTTTCGTTTGAATCACCTTCAGAGGTTTGGTAATCTTCGGCCATCTAGAAGCTGTAAAAGAATATTTATTGATGAAACAAGCAAGTATTCAATGTCTAGAAGGAAAATTTCTTTTTTTTCTAGTGAAAACTACTGATGTTTTCGTTTCTTTATCAATTAATCTTCTAGATAATCAGCTGCGACTTTTTCCTTTATGTTAATCACACCCCCAAGGAGTTGAAATCATGTTTTGGACAAATTCTCGATAAAGTTATCAAAGAGTTTATCGAAAAATAAAGTTTTCTTTTCTTTAACCCCGATTACCGTGTATTGTCAGCGTGGAAACAAACACATTTTGTGCCATGCCGATCAAACCCCAGTGTATTCGAGACTAATGCTTTCAAGTGCGAAAAGTGCAAAGACGCTGGTCTGCGAGGTTGATTTTTTCTCACAGGAATTTGATTATTGTATTCGCCTGGGGGGGAAACGGGCATCCTCTACCGGTGTGTTCGCTCAGCCATTACTAAAAAATCAAGGGAGTCAGCAGAGTCTTGGGACAAGTATGTCAGAGAGTACGGAGGTTTTTCGAAATTCAGTCATAACTAGATTACAGTCAATATGTTGTAATGTATCGTTGTAATGTTGTAATGTAATGTGTATGTTGTATCGATAAAAATTGGAAAACAAATTTTAGAATAGCAGCAAAATTGTGCTTCCCTGTAGAATTCGAGGACTTAAACTTTAACACCAACGATTTGATTGAAATACAAAAGTATGAATATTTCCACAATCCCTCTCACCCTAAGCAATAAAAAATGTTAAGCACGTGACGGAAATAGAATTGTTTTAATTATTTCAAGCACTACGTTCCAAATAGATGACTCACGGAGAAAGGAAATATGTAATGCCGTAGCGCAGTGGTTAGCACTCTTGACTCAGACTCCCGGGACCGAGCTTTACTCGGTGCACTTTTTTTTCGCTCATCGTCACTAGACAGTTAGTGTCTTTCTTTGCCATACCGACAGCTTGAATTTTACATAAGGTAGTGTATAAATCGCATTTCGACTATATGCTCTCGGAAAAATCGCGAGAATCGTTCAGGTAGTAACTTTCTAGGTTTCACTTGAGATACAACAAAGTCGGCATCATTTTTCAGGTCGGAATTGATTATAACGATTCTACACCAACAAAATACAGTCTGATGAATAATGCTACTTGTTTTTCGAAAATACGAAATTTTTAGTAATTACTTCAATAACTCTCTACAAACGATCGGAAATGCAAAAAGAAGAAACGCGGGTAAATCATTTTTAGGCTATACTATAAACGTGGAAAAATACTTTATAAAAGTAAAAAAAAGACGCCAAGTATTAAAAAATCGCAACCTCAGTTGGAAAGTTTTTCTTTAGTGCGAACCATCTTTTGGCCTTCATAACAAAAATCGTCTCAAAAATTTTCAAACTCCATTGAGACAAAAAAAAATGAAATCATTGCAACATAGCCAAGAATTTATAAATGAGTGGCCGAATTTCACGGAGAAGGATTCCAGCATGAATTTCCCGAATGTCAAATATGGCTCTGCAAAAACAATGCAAAAACTTGGCGTGCATGGTTAAGTAAAAAAGTTCGGCGAAGGGCTGCCTCATTGTTTCTATCAGAAGTCTCCATGCGCACGCGCAAAGTAGCAGCATGACATCATGTATTAGAAAAAATAGAGCATCCAAAAGCTTATTGAAGTTTTCTATATTGGAGACTTCCATCCTATACTTTTTGGGCACCTATCCGTGGCTCGTCCTAAAAGTTCGATGTTTACTCTGTTCTCTTTCCGCGACGATTCGTACCATAAGAAATGTACCACGTGATTCTAGCTAAGCAGAAAACTCACCAAGTACTTCGGCCGAAATTATTTTTCAATTTAATTTTTTTCGTTTCGAAATTTTTTTCCCCACGTTTTGTTTTATCTTGATTTTTTTCTCGACTCTGTTCTTTTGACCGATTTTTATTTTTGTGCATTGATAACTTTTTTCAATAACCAACTGATTTTTGCTTTTTTTTTAATACTCCATCCTCAAGCGACAATGAAATACTTGTCCTATTATTGATATCATAGATTTTAGTGCTGAATGTAAATCATTCTCGATCTTGCCAATTTTTTAAGAATTTTGTACTTTTTGGGTAGTTTTTTTCTGTGAAAACAAATGGAAACGGGGGTCAACAAATGTACTTGTCCAAGGTTTTTTTCCCCGGGAAGGGGATTTTTGGCCAGGATATCACTTCTTTTTTCTGAACCTTTCACCTTGATCAATACATTTTTGCATTTACGGTCCGCCATATTGGATCCGCCATTTTGATTTCCGAAATTTTGGGTGCAAATTTGTAATCGGCAACCCCGAATCCTATTTCCCCGAGTACCAACTTTCGCTTTCATATCGAACGAATTTCGCAGTTATCACTCGCCATAAAGTATCCGCCATCTTGAATTTCCACATTTTAATAGTAGATTTGTGATCAGCGACCCCTAAAACCCCCGAGTACCAACTTTCGCTTCCATCAAAAAACTTTTGAATTTATGGTCCGCAATGTTGGATCCGCCGTTTTGAATTTCGAAATTTTGGATGCAGATTTTTAATCGGTGAACCCGAAAACCCCCGCGTACCAACTTTCGCTTTTCTTAAACGCTTTTCGCAGTTGTTGTTCGCCATATTGTATCCACCATCTTGAATTTCGAAATTTTGGGTGCAGATTTGTAATCAGCGACCCCAAAAACCCCCGAGTACCATGTTTTGCTTTCATCAAACAATTTTTGCATTTGTGGTCCGCCATATTGGATCCGCCATCTTGAATTTCTAAATTTTGGGTGCAGATTTGTAATCAGCGACCCCGAAAACCCCCGAGTGCCATGTTTTGCTTTCATCAAACAATTTTCGCATTTGTTGTCCGCCATATTGTATTCGCCATCTTGAATTTCTAAATTTTAATTGCAGATTTGTAATCAGCGAACCCGAAAACCCCCGAGTACAAAGTTTTGAGCTAATTGCACGTAAGAATAAATGTGTGTTTCAAAGGGTCAAATTGATATTTTTTTTGCGTGAATTATTCCGGCCTTACCATTTGTCAACACTCGGATACAATTTGCGACTGTGATGTACAAATTAGTTCAAATTTTACCCACGACGGATCTACGAGAAGTCCACAAAAAACAGGCTGTTTATGCGTCTCGCACTTTACACCGTAAAAACTACCGTCAAACTTTCTGTGGTATGGGTACAGAGGAAAGGACCAATGGGAACTCGTTATACTTTTGTCGCCGAAGACTGGCTTCGGTGGAAACGGGTTTAACCGGGGACATGAGGCCTTTGACTGTGTCGTCCGCGCGTATATACGGACACGTCGAATGCTTCCATGTGTTGGTGTTTTTTGCATAATCTTGAGCCTGTGCAAAGTTTTTTCTCAGCAAATACGGCATCAATCGTGTTGATTTTAGGCTCAATCGAAAGATTTTTTCTTAAGTAGTCTCCAGTTCAGTTTTCAAGTTCTCATCTGTCTCCTGAGCTTCGTAATTTGAGAAAATGACTTTCAGTTTTTACCCCCACCACCGCGAATCGTTTTATTCAGAGATAATATACTCGGGCGAGCCTCGGGCCAGCAGACGACAGACAGAGCTGTCAAATGTACTTGTTCCGAGACTCTACCGAGTCTCTTGATATATTTTTTGAACGTCTTTACACTTTTCGCTGGTCGACACTTGAATACGAGCTTGCAATTCGTACAGCTGCGATATCAGCAAAACTCCCTGCACTTGAAGAACACGAAGTCATGATTTTACGCGTGTTTATTAGTTCACTGAATTGAAATACTTTTTTTATCATGCACGTGCTTCTGTATTTTTGGCTTGTCAACCCTCGAGGATAGATTTGCACCTTAGAGAGCTGACACATTAGCGATCAAGAGACTCGGTAGAGTCGTGAGGAAAAAAATTTCAAACGAGAAAAATTAAATTGAAAAATAATTTTGGCCGAAGTACTTGGCGAGTTTTTTTCTTAGCTAGAATCACGTGGTACATTTCTTATGGTACGAACTCGCCAAGTACTTTTTTTATATTATTTAATAACAACGAACGAATCACTTAATTTCGCCACAAGCTCGATGCAGAGATGATACAAAAACTTGGCGTGCATGGTTACGCTATAAAGCTCAGCGAAGTAACGCCTCATCTTTCCATACCTTTGGTCCCATAAATTTCAGTCCAACGCATTCATTATCCTGTTTGACCGCACCATCCATCCATCTCATTGATTCCATCCTTTTTATCAACGCATTTGTCCTACCAACTCATTATACCAACCCTATCCTATCTGTCCTATCCATCCATTCATCCATCTTACCCCATTCATTCTATGGATCCGTCCTATCCATCATTCCCATTCATCCACCCTACCTCATTCATTTTATCGATCCGTCCTATCCACCCGTCCTATTCATCCGTCCTATCCATCCGTTCTACCCATCCGTCCTATCCATCCGTCCTATCCATTCGTTCTATCCATCCGTCCTATCCATCTATCCTCTACATCCAATTTTCACTCTATGTATCCGTTCATGTTATCACTACAATCACTTGTCTTAGATCAGCGACTTTTTCCTTAGCGTATAATTGTTGTAAAAAGTAATTTGTTCGACAGTATATCTTCCCGAGCTTTGTAGCTTAACCATGCACGCCAAGTTTTTGTATCATCTCTGCATCGAACTTGTGGCGAAATTAAGTGATTCGTTCATTGTTTTTGAATAATATGAAAAAAGTTCGTACGTGGTATCGAGTAATAAACAATAATTTTTTTGTATATGCTTCTGTTCATAGTTTTCTTATGTTTTTTTCACATCATTCGCATTTACGAAGAGCAATGATTGTTCAATAATTATTGAGTTCATTTCAGCTCATCCGCAAAGAATCCCCAACGCCCCCCATCTTCAAAGAATTCCCAACGGAACGTAGTGTCATGTTTTTTTTTTCCTTGGCTACATGAAAAAATAGTGATTTCCATTGTTTTTGCAACAGAAGACTGACAACGAACATGAAAGAGGAAGAAGAATCAGGATGGAGATTTATTTAGAGCAAGATGTAGAGGAAAAAACAAAGAACAAAAAAAGTAAAAGAAAGCAAAGAAAAAATAGTTTTTGATTTTTATGAAATGTAACAAGCATAGACTGATTTTTTTAACACTGAGATGCGACTTTTCATACTTGGCGCCCTTTTTTTACTTTTTCAAAGTTTTCACCCGATTCGAGTATTCGAAAATACTCGAAACCAAACAAAAAAAAATGAAAATTGTAATTCCTAGAATTGAAGGAAAAAAATTAAATTTTGCTTTTAGGAATGAAAATTTTGACCCTGAATTTCACTTTCAGAATGGAAATGCAACTTTAATTCGCGAATATAAATAACCAATAGAAAATAAAACTGCACGTAAAAAATAATAGACATTCAGCACAGCGATAAACCATTTTCAGACAAACTGATTATAAAATTGCCTCGACCGGCTAAAGCAAATCAAAGTTTCTGCTTCCACGCAAGCTACCTTTTGCAACACTTTGGGTTCATCTATATCGAATAACATAAACGTATCTTACCAGCTTGGATAAATGATGACTGGATGATAGTGCACATTCCGTTCTGTAAGACAGCGACCGACCACGTTTATCAATACTTTGATATAAGAATTCATTAATAGGTCTGATGAAAATGATGGTTTATTCTATTATGCTACCTGATGTACCCATGTGTATGAATTCTTATTTTAACTTTATTCATAATTTGATATTTTTTGTTTAAAAATATAATTCTCATATCCGATTCTAATTTTGAATCTGTTCTTTATTTAATTTATGGTAAGAGTGAAACGAGTCTGGTTCCTTGTTTTTTTTTTTTTTTTTTTTTTTTTTTTTTTTCAAGGAAAAGTGAAAAGTAGATTGTCCAAAGAATACATTTTCACATTGAAATACTTGATGGCAAAGGGAGACCGGTTGGTCTAGTGGATGAGGGCTCGAACTCGCAACCCGAGGGTCCCGGGTTCGATTCCCAGACCGAACACCACTGAAAAATGAAATTTTTTTCAAGTGTTCCTATACCGCAATCCCCAGTCTATACCTCTCTGCGATGCCTGAGCGGTCGGTGTACGGCTCCGGGTGCCTCTCGTGGACGGTTCTCATCGTGCGGATGGTAGCCCCTAGCCGTGTACTGGCTGGCTCATTGCATCACAGCTGAGGAGGTTTCTGCCTGAGACACCTCTGGTAGCCGTGTTGGAGCGTGCTCACATTGCTACCCGAGGATGATCAGGTAGAAACTGTGACTGACTGTATCGGCGAAGGTTTTCTGCAGTTTCCCTTCGCCCTCGGCAAATGCGATACAGTAAGGGGGTAAGACGGCTGCAGCCACAAACGGAGAAGAGCCTCAGAATAAAGGGAAGTGGTGCCTTGGTAAAGGCGGAGCTAGTACGGAACCTCGGGAAAAAGGAGGATAGGGAAGTAAGGAAGGAGCGGTAAAAAGAGGCAGGAAATACGTAAAAACCCGCAAGGGTGTACGTTAGGAACAACCAAAAAATAAAAAAAATAAAAATAAAAAATACTTGATGGCAAAAGTTATTTAATCTTGAATAAAGAATTTACAAAAAGAATTGACTGTTACCAAAAAATGAAAACTCGTATCAATTATTTGCAAAGAAAACAGTATTGCCGTTGAGCTTCATCTAACAACCATTATCTCATGTGCGAAAGAGACAACAGTTTCAATGTATTCATTAAGAATAGTAAATGGTCGATTGCGTCAGCTTTGGCAGTTTCATTCAGACCTAATGGACAAAGCGAAGAACCTGAATTCAGTTTACTACAGCCTGCGGTGTCTTCGGAGTAGGGAAAAATTTTGATACAAACTTTTATTGCATCTCAACGATAAGAATTTTGATGCTATGACGAGAAACATGGCCGGGAAGATGAAGTTGATACTGTATAGAAACATTTATAGCAATTCTGCTACAATGCACACTACAGAATTGAAGAAATATTCAATATCAAGAGACTCGGTAGAGTCTCGGGACAAGTACATTTGACAGCTCTGTCTGTCGTCTGCTGGCCCGAGGCTCGCCAGTATATTATCTCTGAATAAAGTAAATTTCGGTGGTGGGGGTAAAAACTGAAAGTCATTTTCTCGAATTACGAAGCTCAGGAGACAGACGATGACTTGAAAATTGAACTGGAGACTAATTATAGAAAAATCTTTCGATTGAGCCTAAAATCAACACGGTTGATGCCGTATTTGCTGAGAAAAAACTTTGCACAGGCTCAAGATTATGCTAAAAATACCAACACATTGGAAGTTTGACGTGTCTGTATACGACACAACGAAAGGCATTTTGATGCTATCGGGTTTCTGATTGGTCGCGACTGACGACATATTCCGATCTATTTCGCTAATGTGTCAGCTGTTGTATTTGACGGTAGTTTTGACAGTTTAAAGTGCGAGACGTCAGACGTGTAAACAGCGTATTTTTTGCGGACATCTCGTGGATCCGTCGTGGACAAAATTTGAACTAGTTTGTACGTCAAAGTCGCAAATTCGTATCAAACTGTTGACAGACGGTAAAGCCGGAATAATTCACGTGAAAATAATTATCAATTTGACCCTTCGAAGCACACATTTTTCCATACTTGCAATTACCTCAAAACTTTGTACTCGGGGGTTTTCGGGTTCGCTGATTACAAATCTGCACATAAAATTTAGAAATTCAAGATGGCGAATACAATATGGCGTACAACAAATGCAAAAATTGTTTGATGAAAGCAAAACATGGTACTCAAGGGTTTTCGGGGTCGCTGATTACAAATCTGCACACAAAATTTAGAAATTCAAGATGGCGGATCCAATATGGCGGACCACAAATCCAAAAATTGTTGGAAGAAAGCAAAACATGGTACTCGGGGGTTTTCGGGGTCGCTGATTACAAATCTACTATCAAAATGTGGAAACTCAAGATGGCGGATACTATATGGCGAGCGATAACTGCGAAATTCGTTTGATATGAAAGCAAAAGTTGGTACTCGGGGGATTCGGGGTCGCCGAATACAAATCTGCACCCAAAATTTCGGAATTCAAAATGGCAGATCCAATATGGCGGACCATAAATGCAAAAATTTATTGATGAAAGTGAAAGGTTCAGAAAAAAGAAATGATATCCGGGCCAAAAATCCCCTCGACGGGGAAAAAAACCTTGGACAAGTACATTTGTTGACCCTCGTTTCCATTTGTTTTCACAAAAAAAAAACTACCCAAAAAAGTACAAAATTCTCAAAAAATTTGCAAGATCGAAAATGATTTACCTTCAGCACTAAAATTTATAATATCAATAATAGGACAAGTGTTTCATTGTAGCTTGAGGATGGAGGATTAAAAAAAAAAGCAAAAAATAGTTGGGCATTGAAAAAAGTCACAATAAAAATAGGTCAGAAGAACACAGTCCAGAAAAAAAAATCGGAATGAGAAAAAACTGGAAAAAAAAAAATTTTAAACGAAAAAAATTTGATTGAAAAAAAAAAATTTCGGCCGAAGTACTTGGCGAGTTCGTACCATGAGAAATATATTACGTGATCCTAGCTAAGCAAAAAAACTCGCCAAGTACTTCGGCCGAAATTTTTTTTTTTCAATTAAATTTTTTTCGTTTAAAATTTTTTTTTTTCCAGTTTTTTCTCATTCCGATTTTTTTTTCTGGACTGTGTTCTTCTGACCTATTTTTATTGTGACTTTTTTCAATGTCTTGATTTTTTTGTCATAATTGAGGTTTCACTCGAATCTTGCGCAAGCCTGACCGAGTCATGTCATCATATTATTGCTGACATTTTGATGTATAAACTTGTTGGCGAAGATGTTCCTTGAATACAACGTTCACATAACCAGCGAAACTCCAGTTGATAAGAAAAGCTGCAGTCGAATGCCTAAAAGGAAAAGCGGAGGGAGATAGCCTAGCGTGTTGAATATTGGAAGTTTTTTAGTTGATTCGTAGACCGCAACTGAAAAGTATTGAAAATCATGATTCCATAAGAATAGTCACATGTAAATTTTTGAAAATGAACATTTCTCCAACACTCCTTGTTTTTACAAGTTTTTATTAATGAACAAGATACATTTTGGTCGCTAGGTCTCATCACGCACACACTCACTTTTACGAAAAATATGTCTCTTGATGTGGGACAAGAATATGAGGGACATGCTTGAAAAAAAAATCTCGTTGCTATCCACGATCAAAACATCAACACCATTGATTTGAGAGTTCACACATTTTTAAAACGTTTGCCACTGAATTTTTGAGGTTATGTTTCGATGTATTTTATAGCGCTTAATCCAGCTACACGGATTCGCGGATTTTTTAAAACTATTTTATATTTTTTTACAAATCAATTCAATAAAACACTTTTATGTCAATCACTGAACTTTAAAATTCTTTTTTTACGTTTTCGCACTTCTGTTTGTCGACACTGGAATATGAACTTGCGACAGAGGAGAAACTGCTACCAGGCGCGTCTCCCCGTAGCGGATGGGTTGACACTCGCTGTCCTTGGATGACACTAGGTCTCTTAGTTGATGAGGTACAGAGGGTAGGAGTTAAATAAAATACGCTCCCGTGGACAAAACTCCCCTTTAATGGGTTGGTCACACTAACTGACCTAGCAAGACGATCGGTTCCTGCTGTAACTCACTGGGAGTGTCCGGAACCTGTATCGTAGTTCCCGACGATGCAGGCTACGGCTGATGTGAGCTTGCTCTGCCGAGGTGTAAGTTGCAGCAGTGGATCAGGAGCCAGTCACTTCGGGCCTTGATCAGGAAGTACGCAGTGAGTGTTAGAGATCGGAATCTTCACCGCCCCGAGCGAGTCTAGTCCGTCCGTGCATTCCGGGACTGGCTAAGTGTCGGCTAGGCCTCAGGGAACTGGGGTAGGAGTACTATCTCCGAGGGTACACCCGTTCCTAGTTATGACAACCCGCTCCACTCCGTACGATGCGCTGGTGAATTAAAAAAGTATGAGTAGCTTACAGGAAACAAACAAGATTGGAAACGGGCTTCACGCCCAGCAAGCAGCAATTGACGCAAGCACTGAAATGAAGCGGTCGCAAGCGTTCGAACGCCTTAAAAAGCTGACTAGTGAGTTGAATGACCTTGTACAATCAAAGGTCAATATTCACAAGGAGATTAAGTCCAAGACGACTAATGTAGCTAACGCCCTACAAAGGTTTGAGAAACTGGACGAAGAATGGCGCTCATCGTTGCAGCGCACTTCCCGTGATATACCGGAAAAAACCTGCCAAGATGACGCCATAACTGACGAAGCAATGGACACCGGAGCCGAAGGTGACGGTGAATCAATCGCAGAAGAGAAGAGTGAAACTGACAAAAGGCCTGGAAAGAGAAAGGAACGAAACTCACCAGAGCCAACCGACAAAGTAGCAAAGAGGAAGGACGTGAAAAAAAGCCCTCCGCAACGACTGGCAGAGCAGGGCGACGAACCTCAGAAGACGACGATTGGCTGGGAAAAAGTACAGTCCAAGAAGGAGAAGAGAAGGCTAGCTAGAGAGCAACTCTCAAAGCAGCCACCGAAAGAGCCCAGGCCAGAGCCTAAGCGGAAAAAACCACGAAAGTGGATTAGGCCTGACGCTCTGATCATCCGCCCGGTAGAGAAGGAGAAGTACGCTGAAATATTGCGTCGTATAAAGCAGGCCGTTCCCGACGAACAGGTCCGCACAACCGTGGAAAAGATCCACAAAACCAAAACCGGGAACATGCTGATTACGCTCTCAAAGAAGAGTATTGACAAAGGTCAAGCCTTGCAAAAGGCCATCACAGACGTTCTTCAAAAAGAAGCTGAAGTAATTTGCAAAGGACCGCAGGAGATGATCGAAATCCGAGACATTGATGATGACACGACGAAGGAGCACATTCAGACTGCCCTGAAAACGGAAACCGGAGAAACTTGCGAAATACCACTAGAGGCTATCAAGATCCGTAAGGCCTACAGAGGTACGCAAACGGCTACAGTGACATTACCAGCAGCTGCAGCACAACAGCTACTGGAAAGGAACGGCAAAATAAGGATTGGCTGGGTCAACTGCCGAATGAGAGCAACAAAGGAGCCGATACAATGCTTCAAATGCTGGCACTTTGGGCACTTTGGATCTCAGTGCAAAGGTGAAATCGACCGATCCAAGCTCTGCATAAGATGCGGAAGAGAAGGGCACAAGATTGCTGAGTGCAAAAATCCAGCCAAATGTGTATTATGCACTGACGATCAAAGTACGCAGGACGCTGCCCACCATGCTGGCACATACAGATGCCCGTTCTTCAAAGAGGCGCTCGAGAAAATGATAAATAAATAAACGAGCATGAAGATACTGCAGCTCAACCTCAATCATTGTGAGGCTGCGCATGACTTGCTCATGCAAACCGTGCGCGAACTAGAGCTAGACTTAGTACTGATAGCAGAACCATATAAACATCTAAGTACCCAACCCTGGGAATCGGACAGTACCAACCAGAAGGCAGTCAACAACAGAGAAGCTGGATTTGTAGCAGCATGGGTAGACGGAATTCGTTTCTACAGCTGCTATGCACCACCGAGTCTTTCTTTGGAACAATTCATCGATTTTCTTGATCGTTTAACCGAAGATGCAAGGCAACACTTCCCCGTAGCAATAGCAGGTGACTTCAACTCCTGAGGAGTAGACTGGGGTAGCAAACATACAAACGCACGAGGGAAAGCACTACTGGAGGCCTTTACTACACTAGATGTAGTTTTGCTCAACAGTGGTGATACTCCGACCTACACCAAAGGTGACGCAAGCTCAATTGTAGACCTCACTTTTGTCAGTAATAGCCTTGCTAGAGGCGACTGCAACTGGAAAGTGTTGGACATCTACACTGCCAGCGACCATCATGCAATATTCTGGGAAATATCAAGCGACCAGAACCCCAAGAGACCAGTCAAGCAGTCTAACATCGTTGGTTGGAAGGTAAAATCTTTTGACCCAGAAGCATTACTAATAGCCCTCGATGGTGATCCGATCAACACTGGATGTGCAGAAGAACAGACTAAGGACCTGATGAGGAGAGTAACACATGCTTGTGATGCCAGTATGCCTCGTAAACGTGGTATAAATTCGAGACCTTCGGTGCATTGGTGGAACGACCACATCAGCGCCCTCCGGAAAGAGTGTCATAAGAAAAGAAGAATCTCTCAACGCGGCTATCAACGGCCCAACTCAGTGGAGCTGATCGCAGAGTACAAAAAGGCGCGTCGTGAACTGAATAAAGCCATCAAAGAGAGCAAAAGAAGATGCTGGAAAGAGCTTATATACGAAGTGGATAAAGACGTGTGGGGTAGGCCTTATAAGGTGGTTATGACCCACCTGAAAAAACAACAAATGCCATCACCTACGTGTCCTCAACTTCTTCAGAAAATCGTCACTGCACTGTTTCCACAGCAACGCAACTTCGATTACCAGTTGGCGCCAGGCGAATTGGACGACATCCCACCTGTCACTCAAGAAGAACTGCTGGAGGCTTGTAACCGTGTAGGGAATAATAAAGCGCCGGGACTGGACGGAATCCCTAATTTAGCCTTGAAAACCATCATAAAGGCAGCTCCAACACTATTCCTAGACGTCTACAACGCATGCCTCAAAGAGGGGACTTTTCCTCGTAAATGGAAACAGCAACGATTGGTACTGTTACCTAAAGGGAAGAAACCACCAGAAGAACCGTCATCTTACCGGCCACTTTGCATGCTAGATACGGCGGGTAAGATATTTGAGCGTATAATTCATCAACGGATAGATGCAGTAGTTGACCCACTCCTGGCAGACACCCAGTATGGATTTCGGAAAGGACGATCAACCCTGGATGCAATCAACCTGGTTGTTAATACGGCCAAGGAGGCAATCGCAGGAACTAGATGGAAGGGTGGTACAAAGGAGTATTGCCTGGTAGCTGCCTTAGACATTAAGAATGCCTTCAACTCTGCAAATTGGGACTGCATCATGCAAGCTCTTGAAGAGAAGAACGTACCAGCATATCTGCGCAGAATAGTGACTAGCTACTTTACAGATAGAGTGTTAAAATACAACACGAAAAACGGTCCCAAAGAATATGATATTACCGGTGGTGTCCCGCAGGGCTCTGTTCTTGGCCCACTGTTATGGAACATCATGTATGACGGACTATTGAGACTGAAAATTCCAAGATGCGTCAAACTCGTAGCATACGCGGACGATGTTGCCGTAGTGATTGTCGCAAAATACCTTGACGAAATTCGCGACTTGTTTGACATCACATTTGAGCGAGTTAACCGATGGATGGATGCAGTAAACCTCCAACTGGCTAAGCACAAAACCGAAGCAGTGCTTATTACTAGCAGAAAAGTGATACAGACCATCAAGCTAAATGTTGGCGAACAAGAAATAACATCACAACCTTATATACGATATCTGGGAGTGATGATTGACGCTCGACTCAACTTCAAGCAGCAAGTGGAACACGTCGGTACTAAAGCATCAGTAGTGAGAGCTAGCCTCGCAAGATTGATGCCGAACGTTGGAGGCCCAAAGCAGAGCAGAAGGCTATTATTGTCATCGGTAGTCACATCGGTGCTCACCTATGGAATATCCATTTGGGCTGACGCACTAGAGAATCAAGATTCATGGAGAAAGGCAGGACCAATCTATCGTATGAGTGCCCTACGAGTTGCAAGCACCTTCCGCACAGTATCCGAAGAAGCAGTGTGTGTCATTTCCGGAACTCTGCCCCTCAGAGTTCTAGCTGAAGAAAGACGGAGCCTTTACCATCGAAAGGTATCAACCACACTGAATGCTGAAAAACTCAGGATGGAAGAACGGCTGAAGAGCATTGCACGTTGGCAGCTCCAATGGGATACTGCAGAGAAAGGTAGGTGGACGCACCGTCTCATACCACGGATTGATGTTTGGCTGAACCGGAGTCACGGTGAGGTCAACTACTATATTACACAGATGCTATCAGGGCATGGTTGCTTCCGGGCTTATCTACACCGTTTTCAACACGATAATTCCCCAGAGTGCCCGTCCTGCCCAGGAGTAATTGAAAATGCTGAGCATGTTTTCTTTGAGTGTCCACGATTTATTCCACCGCGTGATCTACTCGAGAGTATCCTACACCAGAAGATTCGACCAGAGACAGTAATAGAAGCAATGTTGTCATCAAGAGCCTCCTGGAACGCCATCAACACATTTGTAACAGAAGTCCTCATAGACCTGCGTTCCATCGAAAGAAGGAGAGCAAATGACAACAACTAGAAGAAAGGTAATATAACACCTTAGCTACCAGAAGGAAGAGCAGTAGCTATATCCTCCCCTCACGAAGTAATGCCTAACGGCGGTTTCCATGAGGTATTAGAGGAAAGAGAAAAGGGGTTTAGGGTTTAGTGGGTAGCCAAACAACTATGCCTGGAATCCGCAAAAAGGATTCCCCCCAAAAGAAAAAAAAAATAAATAAAAAATAAATAAAAAAAAACACACACACACTCATTCACTATCGGAGTCAATGTCATTTAAGAAATTCACACACAATGGAATATTAAAAAAAGGCATGAGGCGATGTTTACATTGTTACAATATGTGGTAATTATTTACAAGTAGTCCTTTTGCGAAAAATGGTCCCAAATTTTTTTACGACGTGTGATATTGATAAAAAATGTTTTTACGATTAATTTTGAGAAGGGGGAAGGTGAAAAAGAAAAAAAAATGTGTAAGTATGCAGTTTGGGGACTTGTTAACGTTTGTTTGACTTGTTCACGTTTGTCTTCTGTGGGTGATGGTTTGTTTGGGTGTGTGTCGTTTTTTTTTTTAATTGAAAAAAAAAAAATTGATTTTTTTTTTACTTTCCCCCTCCCTACAATTGATTGTTCTATGGTTTTTTATTGATAAAAATGTTGAAAAAAATAGGCCCGTTTTTCGCAAAAGGAGCACTTGTAAATATTTACCCAATATGTTTATATCCGAGAAGCAGGTAAGTCTCTACGATGAATATTCGTATCGATGGAGAATGGATGTTTTTTTTTTTTTTTTTATGGGGTTTTATGGCGTCCCCCACCATAATATTCTATGGGCTACCATATATTAGTGATAAAAAACGTTACAAACAAATTTGGACCACTTTTGGGCTGCAGCCCTGGTTCGACAGATTTACCTTTTTTTCATGTACATACTTCCGCATTTTCGGTTTGTCAACACTTGAATATAAATTTGCAGCTTTGACAGCTGACACATTAGAGATATAGATACTACCCAAAAAAGTATGAAATTCGCAAAAAATTGGCAAGATCGAAAACGATTTACCTTCAGCACTAAAATTTATAATATCAATAATTGGACAAGTGTTCCATTGTCGCTTGATCATGGAGTATTAAAAAAAAAGCAAAAAATAGTTGGGCATTGAAAAAAGTCATCAAAATGTACAAAAATAATGAATAGGTCAGAAGAACAGAGTCACGAAAAAAAAATCGGAATGAGAAAAAACTGGAATAAAAAAATTTCAAACGAAAAAAATTGAATTGAAAAAAAAAAAAATTCGGCCGAAGTACTTGGCGAGTTTTTTTGCTTAACTAGGATCACGTAATATATTTTCCATGGTACGAACTCGCCAAGTACTTCGGCCGAAATTTTTTTTTTTCAATTAAATTTTTTTCGTTTGAAATTTTTTTTTTTCCAGTTTTTTCTCATTCCGATTTTTATTTCTGGACTGTGTTCTTCTGACCTATTTTTATTGTGACTTTTTTCAATGCCCAACTATTTTTTGCTTTTTTTTTTAATACTCCATCCTCAAGCTACAATGAAACACTTGTCCTAGTATTGATATTATAAATTTTAGTGCTGAAGGTAAATCATTTTCGATCTTGCCAATTTTTTGAGAATTTTGTACTTTTTTGGGTAGTTTTTTTTTTGTGAAAACAGAATTTCATTTTTTCCATTGAAATTTTATTGTATTAATGTTGTTTTGAAAATTGGCGCAAGGGTTATTCGAAGAATGAGAAGGTTTTACAGATAAATAGAGATTGCTTTTTTGAAGGGTTTTTTAATACTTGGCGTCTTTTTTTTTACTTTTATAAAGTATTTTTCCACGGATTTCACTTCTTTTTGGAATGCAGAATATTTATCAAATTTTTTTTTTTAATGATGGAGGGATTATTTGTTCTGGAGAGACGATAAATCTCTTCAAAAACTTCCGTCGACAGCCGTGGTGAATGTCTTCAAATTTCTCGACAAGAGTCCTGATCAATCCTTTGAAAAACTCTCGTCCAGACTCTTGTGCAATCTCTTAAGGAAACCTCGAAGAGACTAGTGATCAATCCCTTAAAGAAACCTAAAAGACGCCTTTATAGTCATTAAAAAAATTCCGTCGCGACCCCTTAAAAATCCCGTCCAGACTCTTGGCCAATCTGTTAAAAAAACCTAGTCGAGACTCATAGTCGACCCCTTAAAAA
>JACEOJ010005314.1:0-13061 GCA_013761285.1 Campoletis sonorensis | reverse complement strand
CGACCCCTTAAAAATCCCGTCCAGACTCTTGGCCAATCTGTTAAAAAAACCTAGTCGAGACTCATAGTCGACCCCTTAAAAAATCCCGTCCAGACTCTTGACCAATCTGTTAATAAAACGGCGGTGAAACTCTTACTCTACCCCTTGAAAAATCCCGTCCGGACTCTCAGCCAATCTGTTGTCCCAGGCTCACGTGATTCTGCATTAAAAAACGAAAAGAATGAGTCCAAGTTGAACAAGTTTAACTCTTTTCGCTAAATTTTACCGGAAATATGAATTGTTCAATATTGGGGTCATTTATGACCCCGCGTTACATTACGCTATGACCCCCGATACACCCCTTAAAAAATCCCGTCCATACTCTTGGTCAATCCCTTAAAAAAGGTCCGGTGAGATTCTGGGTCAATCCGCTAAATAAAATCACGGCGCTACTGAATGAATATAGTTTTTTATTAATTTTAATTGAATTAAATCAAGAGATTTAAGTAAATCTAAAGAAATAGAGTGAGCGCGGTAGAGCGAGAGAGATAGCACGATGCGCTGACGCGGCAGAGCGAGAGAGCCAGCGCCATAGGCGCGCCGGCGGTAGAGGGAAAGAGAAACCCGATATAGTCTGTCTCTCTCGCTCCGTGGCGCGCGGAGAGTGGGGGTAGCCGCGTTCAGTGGAGCGCGTGACGTCACAGGCCGAACTTGTCCACCAGTCTCGCAAAGGACGTATGTCCAAACGTAAACAAGCGCGACTTACACCCTTCCGACTCCCAGAAACTGTGAGGAACAGAAAGCGTCCCAAACCTCGCGACCAAAATCTTCAATATCAGATTTCTTTGGATTGGCTGAACGGATTCTTTTCCGCCAAAGCCCATTCGAAAGATAAAAAATCATAGAAAATTCACATCTAATATGAGATTTTTCCCTCAACCCGTTTCCCTGTGAAGACGATTTAAAGTTTCTGTGACGTCATAAAACCCCTATTTTACTGTATATAAGAGTACGGCAGCTCTCGCGCTACGCTTTTTTTTTAATACTTGGCGGTGAGCCGCTGCCGCGTCTCTTGATATCGTTAATGTGTTAGTTCTCAAAGTGGCATAGTGCGAGGTGCGGGACGTGTCATCACTGATTTCGTATAAATTCGGGAAAAATTCTTGATTTCGTTATTCGGTTAATAAATTATAAGTTCGAAGTGCCAGTGATGATTATGTATGTCACTCGATAAATTCGATAAATTCTCCATATCGTTTTTCGGTAAATAAGCAATAAGCTCGAAGTGTCGGAGATGATTATATTTTCGGTTTGTTCACCGGCCTAAATATAAAAACTTAAATTTGTTGCATCATTCATGAAATTCAAGATAATAACCACAAAGTTTAGTGAGGTTATTACTCAGCCGAAACTACGTCTGTGGAGTTAGCGTATCATATATCAACATCGCATAGTTTGGGAGGAGTTCATGTAGCGTCCAACTTAGTTCTGGAGTTCCTAATACTCTGTAACAATACCGAGTTCGTAATCATGAAAAATACGTTATGTTATCCAAGCTGAGCAAAAAAAAACTGGCCAAGTACTTCGGCTCAAATTTTTTTTCAAGTCGTTTTTTTACGTTTGAAATTTTTTTTCAAATTTTTTCTCGTTCCGATTTTTTTCTGAACGCTGTTCTTCTGACCAATTTTCATTTTTGTACATTTTGGTAACCTTCTTTAATGCCTGACTAATTTTTGCTTTTTTTTTATACTCTTTCCTCAAGCGACAATAAAATACTTGTCTTATTATTGATATTATAAATTTTAGTTTCTATATAGCTCTATTGATATATTATCTTGCCAGTTTTTGCCAAATTTTGTACTGTTTTGGGTAGTGTTTTTTCTGTGACAACAAATGGAAACGGAGGTCAACAAATGTACTTGTCCAAGGTTTTTTCCCCGGTATACTTTCCCCCACTACACTCACCAATGACGAAACCTGGGAAATATCTGATCTACTTCTAACTCAACCACGGTAAAAAACTATCAACAATATAAACCTTTCCAACAAACTTCTGCCCCCAAATTCAAACACTCGGAAAGACATCTGTAAAATCAGAGGTAAAAAACTCTTAAGTTTTGAAAGTCAGTTAGCATCAAAATCTCAGAGACTGAAACTGCTCTTTAAAAAATAGTCGCTCTCTAAATCGTAACGAACTTACAGATTTATAAAATTCGCGTCTCTATTATAACGAATCGAAATCGTTCTTCGAAATCCCCCCAAAGTGAATCGATTATTCAACATCGAATTAGCTAACTCTGATTGAATCGTAAACGTGAAAGTTACACAAAACTAAAATTCTTTCTTGACAATCTTCTCACCCTGTAGAAGTCGATCGTGTGATACTCATTTACTCATACTTTTCATTGTGATTCAAAGGGTTCAAATCTCGGTAAGTACAATGTCAAGCCCAATCATCGCATAAATCTCAAATTCTAATCATTTTTGTTCGGGAATTATGAAGAATTCAAGAAAGGGTGATCGGGAGCTGCGTGATCACATCTAAATTTTTCTCTTGGGACGCAACAGGAATAAGATTCGCTGCAGCAAATGGTATATACTCGATTAAAAGTAACTGAATGCACCAAAAGAAAATTTCTTACGGTGTGGTGGGTCCTTGTGCTGATTATTCCAAATAATCAAAACTTTCGTCAAACTCGGTACTTTCGCTAATTGGCTGATTAGCGAGAACAGCAATTCCAGTCGGTCGTACGTCAAAATAACAGCTGTGAAACCACGAATCTTCGGTGCAGCGACTGGAGCGAACAGTGGAGATATATGATTCTGTACAAACAAAGAATTTTTTTTTCATTGGCGGAGTGAAGTAATCATTTTTCAAACGAAATTATAATATAATTTTGAAATCGCAATGAGTTGTGGAGAATAATCAAGGGACAGGGTTTGAATAATGACGTTGGATAATAATAATAATAATAATTGGAAGAAGCTCTGCGAGGAAGTGAACTCGGACCCCTGGGGAACCGGTTACAAAATAGTAACTTGCAAACTGGTTGGCCGAGCTCCGCCAGAACTCAAGGATGCTGAAACCACAGGGCGGATAGTGGACGGACTCTTCCCGACACACCTGATACGGACAAACGGAACGGAGGACGCAGAGACCTCGGTGGCCCCCAACTTCACTACGGAGGACCTTACAAGAGCATCCAACGCGATGAAGACTGGAAAGACGCCGGGACCAGACGGGGTGCCGGCGGAAATTCTTCGGTTGATGGTCAAACTGAGACCGGAGATATTTCTCGACCTGTACAGTACGTGCTTGACGACAGGAACGTTCGGCGACCGGTGGAAGGCGGCGAGGCTAGTCCTTATCCCTAAGGGCAAGGGCGACCCGAACACGCCATCTGTCTACTGACCGCTGAGCTTACTAGACACGACAGGTAAACTGTTCGAACAGCTACTGAGACCGAGACTGACAGACGCGATACAGGCTGGGGGTGGCCTCTCAAACCTGCAGTTTGGCTTCAGGAGGGGGCGATCAACAATTGGAGCAATCCAAAAGGTGGTCGACGGCTTCCTGTAACTAGACAGACACGCAGCACGACCGATCGTGCTGCTGGCAACACTGGACATACGGAACGCATATAACTCGGCCAGGTGGGTGGATATCTTGGAGGCGCTTAAGGGCGGTTTCGGGATCCCAGCATACCTGGCCCGGGTGGTGGACGACTACTTGAGAAACAGACGGATAACCTACGAGACGACCGAAGGACGGGTCACAAGACAGATCACCGCGGGCGTCGCTCAAGGGTCAATACTGGGACCGGACTTTTGGAATAGTTTATACGACGGCCCGCTCGGACTGGAGCTACCCGTCGGAGTTCTCCTCGTCGCTTACGCTGATGACGTGGCGGCGGTGATCACCGAGCGGTCTCCGGAACTGGCACAGCTGAAGCTGAACCAGACGATGAGACAAGTAGGACGATGGATGACAGACCACGGACTTCAACTTGCGACAGAAAAGACGGAACTGACGTTTTTCACGAGGAGACGTATATTTCACAGAAAAAAAACTGCCCAAAAAAGTACAAAATTCTTAAAAAATTGGCAAGATCGAGAATGATTTACATTCAGCACTAGTTCATACCATAAGAAATGTACCACGTGATTCTAGCTAAGCAAAAAACTCGCCAAGTACTTCGGCCGAAATTATTTTTCAATTTAATTTTTTTCGTTTGAAATTTTTTTCCCCACGTTTTGTTTTATCTTGATTTTTTTCTCGACTCTGTCCTTTTGACTGATTTTTATTTTTGTGCATTGGTATTTTTTTTTCAATAACCAACTGATTTTTGCTTTTTTTTTAAATACTCTATCCTCAAGCGACAATGAAATACTTGTCCTATTATTGATATTATAAATTTTAGTGCTGAATGTAAATGATTCTCGATCTTGCCAATTTTTTAAGAATTATGTACTTTTTTGGGTAGTTTTTTTCCTGTGAAAACAAATGGAAACGGGAGTCAACAAATGTACTTGTCCAAAGTTTTTTTTCCCCGGGGAGGGGATTTTCGGCCAGGATATCACTTCTTTTTTCTGAACCTTTCGCCTTGATCAATAATTTTTTGCATTTACGGTCCGCCATATTAGATTCACCATTTTGGTTTTCGAAATTTTATGTGCAGATTTGTAATCGGCAACCCCGAATCCTATTTCCCCGAGTACCAACTTTCGCTTTCATATCAAACGAATTTCGCAGTTATCACCCGTCATACAGTGTCCGCCATCTTGAATTTCCAAATTTCGATAGTAGATTTGTAATCAGCGACCCCGAAAACCCCCGCGTACCAACTTTCGCTTCCATCAAAAAACTTTTGAATTTGTGATCCGCCATGTTGGATCCACCATTTCGAATTTCCAAATTTTGGATGCAGGTTTTCGATCGACGAACCCGAAAACCCCCGCGTACCAACTTTTGCTTTTCTTAAACGATTTTCCCACTTATTGTCCGTCATATTGTATCCGCCATCTTGAATTTCGAAATTTTGGCTGCAGATTTGTAATCAGCGACCCTGAAAACCCCCGAGTACCATATTTTGTTTTCATCGAACAATTCTTGCATTTGTGGCCCGCGATATTGGATCCGGCATCTTGAATTTCTAATTTTGAGTGCAGATTTGTAATCAGCGACCCCGAAAACCCCCGAGTACAAAGTTTGGAGCTAATTGTACGTAAAGAAAAATGAAATGAAATTTTTACCGTCTGTCAATACTCGGATACAAATTTGCGACTCTGACGTACAAATTAGTTCAAATTTTACCCACGACAGACCTACGGGAAAGTTCGCAAAAAACACGCTGTTTACGCGTCTCGCACTCTACACTGTGAAAACTACCGTCAAATACAAACTTTCCGTGGTATGGGTAAGAGGATCGCGACCAATCACAAGCTCCAAAGGTGCAGAGACGCCTTTCATTGTGTCGTATACAGACACGCCAATCTTCCGATGTGTTGATATTTTTTGCATAATCTTGAGCCTGTGCAAAGTTTTTTCTCAGCAAATACGGCATCAATCGTGCTGATTAAAGGCTCAATCGAAAGATTTTTTCTTAATTAGTCTCGAAACCAATTTTCAAGTCATCATCTGTCTCCTGAGCTTCGTAATTCGAGGAAATTACTTTCAGTTTTTACCCCCACCACCGAAATTTACTTCATTCAGAGATAATATATTCGGGCGAGCCTCGGGCCAGCAGACGATAGACAGAGCTGTCAAATGTATTTGTCCCGAGACTATACTGAGTCTCTTGATAGACCAGACTGCCCATGAGGGTCGGGACGGACGAAATTGAGACCAGAGGCGAAGTCAAGTACCTGCGGGTGACCCTGGATACGAAGATGCACAGTGCTGGCTTTAACAGTCCATCAAAATATGCCCTCAGTCCATTCACCTGGGAACTCCAGAAATCTTCGAGTTTCGACTGTCCGAGCCAGGATGCGGTTTCACCTGACAATTCTGAGGTCGCTGCTTTGAGAAAGGTCAGCATCTATTATTTATACATGTTAATCTGAACATAAACAAAAGTAGGAAAAAAATATTAAAAATGATGAGAATTGAAAGAAATATTACAAATTTAGACTCGAAGTGTCCACACGAACTTTTTTTCAACTTGAGAAATCTATTTTTGATGGATCCATGGATCCATGGGATGGAAGTCAAAGTCGAAGTACCTAGTTCAATATTCGAACTGAAGATCTTTTCAACCTTTTTCCTACGACACAACGAATCACAAGTAAGCTACAACGAACCAAAGATTTACAATCAGACACCTCTCCGGTAAAGTACCAAGTTTATATTCAACCATTGTACTAACACTTTGATTTAACGAATGTATAGAGAGTTTTAGGATCTCTTCATCCTTACTCATTGTAATCCGACTAACGTTATCATTTATAATAAAGAACGCATTTGAAACTTATAGAATTTCTTAATTCTTTAGCGATAACCTTTCCTTCCTCAAGTCGCAACTAAGGTAAAGCAAGACTTCCCGAGGTCTATCAGCATACGCCCACGACACTCTAAGGAGTATATCTATGAAAGCGCTCTGCGTTTTAAACTGCAGGGAAAAGCTTATGCGACACAACGTTTACCGCTCGACGTTTAAACACCCGATCTTTTCCTTCACGCCTCTCCGGACGTGGCATTTAGTGCACATGCCGCCTGCCCGAAGACAGGACAACATATGCTCCCTCGCCTATAAGGCATAAGCAACGTTCTTCTACCTACTTCCCATTGATTCCACTGCCGTAAGTGGTGTCACAAGCTTTTCGCAAGTGTTTATGGAGGTTCAGCCGCACCCGAACAGACAAGGAACGGTGACTCCGAATCCGTCGTTCCTAGGGTGCGTTTCCAGGGAACACGTCGCGGACGTACCCGACCCCGCGAGAGAGAAGTAGTGCGTTCAAGGAGGCGTCGTTCAATTTCTCAAAATCCCGGGAACCACCGCAAGCAGGAAGAGCATGCAAACCGTCCGGGGACGGTCTCCCATACCCACTGGGCGCTTTGGCTTGTGAGAGGGTTCAAACGACGCCCGTTCACTCATCGTCCGGCCCTCTCGCACAAATAAAGGGATTCACCCTGCCTCAAGAGCCGGCCTAAACAGCACCTGCACTCAAGGGCGATTCCCGTCTTCGTTTTGCGAAGCGCCTACTACAATGAAGTGGCCGCAAGCGACCAAGAGACGAGAGGTCTGCATTAGTTGTCCCAATAGTGTCATGTACTAATGGGCATTTCCCTGGTATGCCACGTGGAGGCTCAGACTTCATTTGCACTACTCTCCGGACGTGACAGGAAGGTGACTGGTTGGCGAGTTCGTTAATAGGACATTAATAGGACAGGTATTTCATTGTTGCTTGAGGTTAGAGTATTTAAAAAGAAGCAAAAAAACAGTTGGTTATTGAAAACAGTCACCACTGTACAAAAATGTAAATCGGTCAAAATAACATAGTCCAGAAAATAAATCAAGATAAAACAAAACGTGGAGGAAAAAAATTCACACGAAAAAAATTAGATAGAAAAAAAAATTCTGCCAAAGTACTTGGCGAGTTCGTAATCATGAGAAATACAAAATGTGATCTGAGTTAAGCAAAAAAAAACTCGCCAAGTACTTCGGCCGAAATTTTTTTTTTCAATCTAATTTTTTCCGTTTGAATTTTTTTTCTTTACGTTTTGTTTTATCAGTGAACAAATAAAAAAAATTAAAATGAACTTTTCGCGTAAAATCGTGAATTTGTGTTCTTTCAGTGCAGTTTCAGTGTTTCGTATTCAAGTGTCGACGAAAAAAAAGTGCGAAGACGTTGAAAAATAAAAAAATTTCAACGTCGCTGGATGACGCAAAAGTGTTACGTCAAGAGACTCGGCAGAGTCTCGGGACGAGTACATTTGCCATTAGTCAAGGAACCGGGTATGAAAAAGGCCCTCTTCATGTTACCGAGCCAGAACGATTCTAACCGATAGATTTGTGTACGGCTGATGTCCCTGATGAACGCCTACTACTTTCCAACCACCGATTTTGGGGGGCTTCTTTTTGCCACGCCCTCAAAGTTGGCAAAATCATGTTTTTCGGTGATAGCATCAAAACTATTTCCTGCGGAAAACAAAGTTCCATAACTATTTGTACATATAAAAAAAACGATCAATTTGGCGGATCGCAAATTAAAATCGGTTTATTAGTTCGCCCGCAAAAAAATAAAAACCAGCTGAAATGGCTATTTCTATTAGGTGTTATGCCCCGAATAGCAACCACAAATTAGGAGTGTTGCAATCATATGATAAAGTATGATCGAGCACATTCCTCGATCACAAACGTACGGGTCTATCGACCTCGAGCGAGCTAACCCCGAATCGCTGACGGTGCATCAAGTTCACCGAACGTTGCAGCAATAATCATGAAGCAATAATAACATTAGAAGGGGTAAATTACCAATATTCTGGGGGAAACATGTAAATCATTAAAAGGAGCAACAACGCCCAAAATCGGCAGTCTGCGTTAACAAGTTAGAAGTCTACGACTATCTAACAACAAATTGGTCTCGAGGCAAACACACCTCGACTTTGTAAAACTACATTATTCTCAATAAACCTCATAGTATTTTTGTACGATATTGAGTTGGAGATTGACTTATTTTGGCAATCCTCGAATTACCTGTCCTCGACAACTCGTCCCTACGCTGACGAAATTCGCGGGCATAACATAGGGTTCATTATTAGTTCAAAAATGCGTTAACAGCTTCCAAAATCTCAGGATACATGCCCCTTAGTACGCTTACTAAGTGTGGAAAATTTTGGCTTGATCGGAAAAATAGTTCCCGAGAAAAGCTATTTGTTATTAAAAAACCGGCTGTTTTTGCAAGGAATTTCTACAGCTTGAGGGTGTGGCAGTGCAATAAAACCAAAATAAAATTGATCCGAAAGAGTCGTACTGTCATGTACACTTTAGGGCAAATCGATTTTTTATAATTATAAAGGGGTGAAAAAAGGCTCCAAAAATGGAGTACGATTTTTACTCATAAACAAATGGAATTCCATCGCGAATTTTTAAGTCACAGAGTCGGGACTGACATATTTCGAAAAGGTTTATTTTTCTAAGAATTCAGAAAAAAAAATCAATTTGTAAATTAGGGGGAGATAGAAGAAAATGTTTTTCAATAATTATTGGAGCTGGTTGTCACGGGAGCACCCTATATATTACTTCATATTTCAAATCCTTTCCCACATTCGCACGAGATACGTCACGTCCGTTCTCACAGTCAAACTCCTAACACAGCATCCCTATCTTATCACCGCATTCCTCAGCACTTACTTTGTCCCACGAGCCTCAACTTCTCCTCCGCTTCATCTCCCCACTACCACTTCACCAAATCATTCTCCTTTATCCCAATCCACAACTCCTCAGTTCATCACCATCATTCGAACCCATTACTTCGTGCACTCCCTCATTATAACATACGTCTCAATATATATATTCCAGTTATTTAACCATATTGTTCAGTCTTCTATTATTAATTCACCCTTCCGACCCAAACATTACAACTGGTGTCAGAATCGGGATTCGAAACACCACGCCACCCGCGAACTCGCGAAAGAAAAAGTGAAAAATAAGTGTGAAAAAAAAAAACGTGAAAACCGAAATTCGGAAAAAGAGAGTGAATAGCAAAAAAAAAAAAAGAAAGAGCAGTGAAAAGGTGAAAATAAAAGAAATCGAAAACAACGGACAGTGAAAAAGAATAAGACAGTGAAGGCGAAAAAAAAAAAGCAGAGCAAACGTGAAAAAAAAGGAAGGGGAAAAGTTCAACGACGAACAGTGGAATTTTTTTTTTCTCTCTTCTCCCTAACGAAATCAACATCAAATTCGTAAAAAGAGGGAACAATAAAAGAAAAGAGAAGGAAGGAAGGACGATCATCAATTCAAAAAAAAAAAAAAACAACAGCAAATGCAAAGGAAATTTGGATATTTTTGGCAATGTAAGTACCAAATTACGCACATAGATTATAATTTAATACGGAATTGCCCATAGCAGTGAGAAGAGACGACAAAGTCGCTCACTCACCCATACAACTCACGCTTTGTGAGAGCCCGTGCGACGCATGAGCGGATACCGCTGGCCTTGTCGCACCAACACGGCTCCCCATCTGCACACGTAAGGAGCGACAAAGACGCTCGATATTCTTTATTCCTCTTTATCCTTTCTTTCTTCGCACGCGCCGCATGCCCCACTGATAGAAAATATATATAGTAATACGCGCTCTCGTACTTTGTTCGCGACGGATATATATATAGATATACGCGCTCTTTCATGCTCCGTTCACACTGAATATATATATATTTTTACACTTTCGCGCTTCACGCGATAAATTAAAGTAATAAAAATCTTTCCAGACATTTAAGACCTCCCGTTCGAAGCAAACTGAATTTTCTTTAAAAAAAAAAACGAAACGAAACCAACAACAACAAAAATAAAAACGAAATAATTTTCGGTCGACGAGTTGAACTTTCGAGAAAATCCGGACATATTATTAAAAAAATTTTTTGCTCTTTTCATAGCCCACCACAAAAAAAAACACACGAAAACCGAATTTTTTTTAAATTCTGCAAATTTTAATCCCATATTCGCTTACATTATTTCCCTCGAATTAAAAAATAAATTTACCCCTCTCAATCATTTGAATAAAAACAAAACAAAAAAAAACTTTATATGAAAAATTGCTTTTTACAAAATTTCCCCTTTTAAACATAAAACGACCCCGTTTTTACGAACCAATTGCAAATACGAATAAAATAATAACAAATAATCCGAATAAAAAAAAAAAACAACAACAAAAAAAAAAGCACGAAATAATTTCTTTTTTTTAAATTTTACTCTTCCAGTAGATTACTTTCGTTTTCTCCAGACTATATTGAAAAAAAAAAAACAACGAACAAAACGAGAATACATAAAATAAAAAAAGGAAAAAAACACAGAACCCAAAATAGAGCCAACACGACCGCCCCGACGCACCAGTACGCGTCAGGATAATACACCCTCATTCTTTTATTTACCTGAAAAAATGGAGGGAGTTGGCATGACTTTCCGTGATATTTACGGACTCATCCCAACTTTCGACGAGAAAAACATCCCTGTTGATCATTTTATTGGCGCTTGTAAACGAGCTGCAAAATTAATCCCCAACGACCAACAACCACAATTTCTTGTAACTATACAATACAAATTAACAGGATTCGCCCAAGATTTAGCAGAAACCAAAAATTACCAGAACCGATACCCACAAAATAACTATAACAGACAGAATCAAAACAACTACCACATGAATAACCAAAATAACCAGCAAAGTAATTTCCGAAACAGGGACGATTCACAAAATCGAAACAGAAATAGTAGATGGAACGACTTTCATGACAGACAACCCGGTAGTTCTAGAAACAACCGCGATAACTCACCAAACAGATACCGCGACAACTCACAAAACAGATGCCGCGATAACTCGCAAAACAGATTCCGCGAAAACTCGAATATTAAAAAAGAAGCAAAAAATAGTTGGGCATTGAAAAAAGTCACAATAAAAATAGGTCAGAAGAACAGAGTCCAGAAAAAAAATCGGAATGAGAAAAAACTGGAAAAAAAAAAAATTCAAACGAAAAAAATTTAATTGAAAAAAAAAAAATTCGGCCGAATTTTTTTTTTTCGAATAATTCCGGCTTTACCGTCTGTCAACAGTTTGATACGAATTTGCGACTTTGACGTACAAATTAGTTCAAATTTTGTCCACGACGGATCCACGAGATGGCCGCGAAAAACACGCTGTTTACACGTCTGACGTCTCGCACTTTAAACTGTTAAAACTACCGTCAAATACAACAGCTGACACATTAGCGAAATAGATCGGAATATGTCGTCAGTCGCGACCAATCAGAAACCCGATAGCATCAAAATGCCTTTCGTTGTGTCGTATACAGACACGTCAAACTTCCAATGTGTTGGTATTTTTGGCATAATCTTGAGCCTGTGCAAAGTTTTTTCTCAGCAAATACGGCATCAATCGTGTTGATTTTAGGCTCAATCGAAAGATTTTTCTATAATTAGTCTCCAGTTCAATTTTCAAGTCATCGTCTGTCTCCTGAGCTTCGTAATTCGAGAAAATGACTTTCAGTTTTTACCCCCACCACCGAAATTTACTTTATTCAGAGATAATATACTCTGGCGAGCCTCGGGCCAGCAGACGACAGACAGAGCTGTCAAATGTACTTGTCCCGAGACTCTACCGAGTCTCTTGATAACCAAGGACCCAACGGTAGAAACCAAAATCAAAATGACGACAAATTTGAGGCATTAACCAACCAATTCCAAAAACTTGCAAAATTCGTGACAGAAATCGCCCAAAAAAACGCGATGGCGACTCCGCGGAACAGCGCGACCGGGAGCGCATCGCAAGAGCGCACAGCCCCAAACCATTAGAAGCAAAAACGCAAATTATTAAAAAAGCAAGGATTTCAATAGGAAAAACAAAAAGACATACACCACCGACTGTTAAAGTAGACTCAATAGACTTGCTTGGAAAAGATACAACATTCCTAATTGACACAGGAGCAGAGATAAATTTGATAAAAAGAGACGCAATAGCAAAACATGTTGAAGTTGACTTTTCAACAATTTACGAACTTACGGGAATAACGGACGATACTATTTTCACATCGGGAATATGCGTAATTCAAATAAAAGGAATACCGGTCGAATTCCACACGATTCGATTCCGATGGCCAATTCCCCAGGACGCTGTCCTGGGCGACCAGTTTTTCAAAGAAACACCAGCCGACATCTTGTACACCCAATCTTGCATTACCTTCAGAGGCATACACATACCTTTCGAAACAAGTGAAAAGGTTTTTATTCCAGCTCGAACCAAATCGACCATCCATATCCGAATCAAAAACACAAACTTAACCGAAGGTTACGTACCAAGAATAGAAGCTGGCGAAGGATTGTTTATCGGTGACGCGGTAGTTACAAACCGTAATGGTGTCGCATATTTATGC
>JACEOJ010005310.1:0-20019 GCA_013761285.1 Campoletis sonorensis | reverse complement strand
CGTTTGTGATCGAGGAATGTGCTCGATCATACTTTATCATATGATTGTAACACTCCTAATTTGTGGTTGCTATTCGGGGCGTAACACCCCACAAGTCCATTAATAATATTTTGCCTGGATAATTTTTATTAAGTTAAATTTATGATTACATACCTGTAAAGTATCTTTGATAAAAATGAGTAACTCTTGTTTGCTGTCAGACAACACTCCATTTACGATAGTATCGTCCATCCCAGCCTTAAATTTAGATTTATCAAGCTCATCCCATTTATTTTTGAATCGAGAGAAAAACTGAACGTTTGGGCCTGATGAGGTCGGCCAATATACTTCAAACACACCTTTCAAAACGATTTCAAAGATATGATGTCGACATGGTAGGTATATCAACTCTTGATTTAGAGCTTTTTCTATTTCAGCACAAGTACCACGATGAATTCCTATAAAATAAATATTAAAAAAATATACAAAAAACTTGAATGATTCGGATAAAAAGCTTATCAAGAGACTCGGTAGAGTCTCGGGACAAGTACATTTGACAGCTCTGTCTGTCGTCTGCTGGTCCGAGGCTCGCCCGAGTATATTATCTCTGAATAAAACGATTCGCGGTGGTGGGGGTAAAAACTGAAAGTCATTTTCTTAAATTACGAAGCTCAGGAGACAGATGAGAACTTAAATTGAACTGGAGACTACTTAAGAAAAAATCTTTCGATTGAGCCTAAAATCAACACGATTGATGCCGTATTTGCTGAGAAAAAACTTTGCACAGGCTCAAGATTATGCAAGAAATACCAACACATGGAAGCATTCGACGTGTCCGTATATACGCGCGGACGACACAGTCAAAGGCCTCATGTCCCCGGTTAAAACCCGTTTCCACCGAAGCCAGTCTTCGGCGACAAAAGTATAACGAGTTCCCATCGGTCCTTTCCTCTGTACCCATACCACGGAAAGTTTGACGTCAGTTTTTACGGTGTGAAGTGCGAGACGCGTAAACAGCGTGTTTTTCGTGGACTTCTCGTAGATCCGTCGTGGGTAAAATTTGAACTAATTTGTACATCACAGTCGCAAATTGTATCCGAGTGTTGACAGATGGTAAGGCCGGAATAATTCACGCAAAAAAAATATCAATTTGACCGTTTGAAACACACATTTTTTCTTACGTGCTATTAGCTTAAAACTTCGTACTCGGTGGTTTCGGGTTCGCTGATTACAAATCTGCACTTAAAATTTAGAAATTCAAGATGGCGAATACAATATGGCGGACAACAAATGCAAAAATTGTTTGATGAAAGCAAAACATGGTACTCGGGGGTTTTTGGGGTCGCTAATTACAAATCTGCACTCAAAATTTAGAAATTCAAGATGGCGGGTCCAATATGGCGAACCACAAATGCAAAAATTGTTTGATGAAAGCAAAACAATGTACTCGGGGGTTTTCGGGGTCGCTGATTACAAATCTGCACCCAAAATTTCGAAATTCAAGATGGCGGGTACAATATGGCGAACAATAACTGCGAAAATCGTTTAAGAAAAGCGAAAGTTGGTACGCGGGGATTTTCGGGTTCACCGATTAAAAATCTGCATCCAAAATTTCGAAATTCAAAATGGCGGATCCAACATGGCGGACCGTAAATTCAAAAGTTTTTTGATGGAAGCGAAAGTTGGTACTCGGGGGTTTTAGGGGTCGCTGATCACAAATCTACTATCAAAATGTGGAAATTCAAGATGGCGGATACTATATGGCGAGCGATAACTGCGAAATTCGTTCGATATGAAAGCGAAAGTTGGTACTCGGGGAAATAGGATTCGGGGTTGCTGATTACAAATTTGCACCCAAAATTTCGGAAATCAAAATGGCGGATCCAATATGGCGGACCATAAATGCAAAAATTTATTGATCAAGGCGAAAGGTTCAGAAAAAAGAACTGATATCCTGGCCAAAAATCCCCTCCCCGGGGGAAAAAAACCTTGGACAAGTACATTTGTTGACCCCCGTTTCCATTTGTTTTCACAGAAAAAAACTATCCAAAAAAGTACAAAATTCTTAAAAAATTGGCAACATCAAGAATGAGTTACATTCAGCACTAAAATCTATGATATCAATAATAGGACAAGTATTTCATTGTCGCTTGAGGATCGAGTATTAAAAAAAAAGCATAAATCAGTTGGTTATTGAAAAAAGTTATCAATGCACAAAAATAAAAATCGGTCAAAAGAACTGAGTCAAGAAAAAAATCAAGATGAAACAAAAGGTGGGGAAAAAAATTTCGAAACGAAAAAAATTGAATTGAAAAATAATTTCGGCCGAAGTACTTGGCGAGTTTTTTGCTTAGCTAGAATCACGTGGTACATTTCTTATGGTACGAACTCGCCAAGTACTTCGGCCGAAATTATTTTTCAATTTAATTTTTTTCGTTTCGAAATTTTTTTCTCCACCTTTGTTTTATCTTGATTTTTTTCTCGACTCAGTTCTTTTGACCGATTTTTATTTTTGTGCATTGATAACTTTTTTCAATATGTATGTATATGTATTCATAACTGACCTGTATTAACAGCTGCTGTGTCAAAACACATCCCTTTGACATATGAGCTTACAACCCGCTGTTTTAAAGTCTCTAGGATTCCAACTGCTTGATCATTGGCACTTCCTGACTTTAGCTTTGGTACACCCAACAATTGTTCAGCACCACATGATGTCAAAATGATTGGGAGTCGATCTACAGAATCTGTTCCAATGATATCTGTCAATATTTTTCCATCCCAATGGACAATGTAATGGTCTTCGAATTTCAACTCATCTCTCAACCCTTCTACTATTTCTTTACGTAAAGCTATACGACTTCGTTGAATTGTTTGATAGCTAATGTTTACAGTATTTAAATCGAATCCAACACTTTTTAAAGTTGCAGCAAGAATGTAAGTGGCTTTTCTACCGGAAACGTTAGCGCGATCCAATGCAGCGACTAATTCTGGTGACATCAAATTGATTTTCGAAGTGATGCACGGTGTTGGTTCATTTTCGAAGTCCGAAATGGTTTTTGAAATTAGGCTTGCTGATGACTGAGATGAAATTATTTCAGATTCCTGTCTGGGGATCGGGATCTCATCTTTTACTGACTGATCAACAACTAAAAATCCAATAAAACCAGTAAAAATCCAATAAAAGAAGAAACTAATCATTACAATACATGAACAATTAATTACAATATATTAGTAGTAGTAGTAGTAGTAGTAGTAGTATATAAGCGGATAGGGTCCCGGAGACCCCTTGCAGGCACCTAGATCTTAGAGATCCTCTGTGCTATTCCGCTGTTTGTTTCAGACCGCCCTGTAGATAGCTAGCCCAGCCTTTTCGGCCAGGCTACACATCTGGGCGATACTGAGGTTTTCCTGGTCTCTGGGTTCCAAAAACATTTTCCCCCAGAGCTTGTAGCGGTGAATTGCGAGGATGGGGCATCTGCACACAATGTGTGCGCTGCTCTCCTCCTCCTCTTCACACAGTCGGCACTCCCGTTGCTCCGAGATGCCCATTTTGTGAAGATGGGCCCGGAAGGCAACGTGGCCGGTGATGAGTCCGACTCCCAGTCTTAGCCTGTCTCTACTCAGGTTTAATAGTTCCTGGGCTCTTTTTGGTAGAGGACCTCTCATACAAAGTTTGGCTTGTCTGCATCCCGCCCTCGTGGTCCAGAGGTGGTTGTGCTGTTGTACGAGCTTACTTTGTATAATACTCTTGCCTAGTGCGAAGGGTACCCCGACGACTAGACTGTTAGGTTCCTCTTCCGTTCCCTTTTTAGCCAGCTCGTCGGCGGTCTCGTTTCCCTGAAAGCCCCTGTGACCCGGGATCCAGTTCAGGGTTATTTTATTGTTTTTACCCACAGCCTCCAGCTCTAGCATGCATTCCCATACTATCGCGGAGTCAGTGTAGGGTTTAGCGACGGCCTTGATGGCCGCCCTGCTATCAGAATAAACGAGGATATGGCGGCCCGTTGTTCTGTTGACCAGGCATTGTCTCATACTCTCGCGGATAGCCAGCACTTCAGCTTGGAACACTGTGGCTAGCTTTCCCATGGGGAGACTGATTCTAGTATTGGTTCTTGGGTTGTAGGCCCCAGCCCCAAATCTATCGTTCGCTCCTGATCCATCGGTGTACCAGATATCAGCACCAGGAGGGGTCTGGATTACTTTATCCTTCCACTCGTCTCTGGATTGAATCTGTATTTTGAAGGACTTATTCACCTGGAATTTCCTGGTGATTCTTTCCTGTCGCATGGTGAATGGGTGTCTCTGGTCGAGTCCAAGGTCGGTATGTCCTGCCCCTGTGCTCTTCCAGCTGTTCAGACATCTTAGCCTGTACGCCGTCTGCCTGGCTTGTCCCACTATACTAACGTTTAGTGGGAGGAGGCAAAAGGCTACCTCCAGCGCGGCCGTGGGGGTCGTCCTCATGGCTCCGGCCCCCGCCCTGAGGTAATTACCCTGTAGGCCGGTGAGCCGTCTCTCATAGGCGACTCTACCCACCGCCGGCCACCAGACTATTGCAGCGTACATCAGTCTGGGGAGTAGTATCGCCTTGTAGAGCCACAGGGCTACCCTGGTTTTTAAGCCCCAGGTCTTGCCCATGGCTCTCCTACAGGCCCAGTAACTAATGTAGAATTTGTTGCATTTCTCCATTAGATGGTGATTCCAGTTGAGTTTAGGGTCTAAATAGACTCCTAGATACTTAACTGTCGATGAGAAAGACACCACTTCGTCCCCCATTCTTAGGGGCTCTATGGTGGTTGGCTTGTATTTCTTGGTGAAGGTCATGGCTTGGGTCTTTCGAGGATTAACCGCAAGCCCCCTGGCCACGGTCCATTCACAGGTAACCTGGAGTGCTCTTTCTATTAGCTCCTTCAGTTCTGGCAGGAAATTGCCCCTTACCATTATTGCTATGTCATCTGCATAGCCATATGCATTGACCCCTAGCCTGTTTAATCTGACTAGCAGTCCGTCTACAACCAGGCACCACAGCAGCGGGGAGAGAACCCCCCCCCTGCGGGCAGCCCCTGGCTGGCGTCCCGCTAAGAGTCAGTCCGTTATGTCTGACAGTCAGTGACCTGCCTGTCAGCATGCCTCGAGTCCAGTCCACGAGCGCTCTGGGCGCCCCGTGTTCTATCATCGATTCTTCTATAACCTCGTACGAGGTGCTGTCAAAGGCCCCTTCGATGTCGAGAAAGACCCCCAGGGCGTATCCCTTGGCCGCCAGTTGGCTCTCAATCTTGCCCACGAGGTGATGCAGGGCAGTATCTGTCGATCTGCCCTCCCTGTATGCGTACTGAGAGTCGTTCAGTGGGAATTCTCCGAGGGGCCCATTTTTCATGAACCTATCAACCAGTCGCTCCAGCGTTTTTAGCACGAAGGAGGTCAAGCTGATGGGTCGAAAGTCTTTAGCTAGTATATGGCCGTTTTTGCCCGGCTTTGGGATGAACACGACCGTGGTCCCCCGCCAGGCATCTGGGATATATCTATGGGCAATACTGGCCCTTAGAATTTTGGTGAGCGGGCCCAAGATGTGTACCAGCCCCTGTTGCAAGAGGGCTGGGAAAATCTCGTCGGGCCCTGCTGATTTAAAGGGGTGGAAGGTTTGGACGGCCCATTCCACCCCTTGGGGTGAGACTATCTGCGATGCCAGCGTCCAGTCTCGCGGTGCGTATGTGCCTCGCGAGCCAGTGCCTTGTCGCCTTTCGTCATCATTACTACGGAAGCCCGGGAAGTGTGTCTCCATAAGGTGACGGAGAGTTTCCGCGGTATTTTCCGTGTATGTCCCATCTGGTTTTTTCAGACACCCCAGTTGGGGTTTGTTATCTTGGCTTAGGATCCTGCTGAGTCTAGATGCCTCCGGGGCGCTCTCGACTCCTTCGCAGAATTCATGCCAGCTCTTCCGCTTAGCGGCTTGTATGTCACTGCTGTAACGACATTGGAGGTCTCTGAAGGCCCTCCAGTGTTCTGGCAGTTGTGTTCTTTTGGCCTTGTTGAAGGCTTTTCTCACCCTGGTCCTGGTTTCCGCCAGTGCTTCGTTCCACCAGGGTGTCTTGTACCGGTTGTTGACGGGTTTTAGGGGGCAATTTGCCTCGTAAGCGTCGACCACTACATTACGTAGTTTGGTCGCGGCGAGGTCCAGCCCCTCCCTGTCCCGGAAGTTCGTTGGGATTTGTGGGGACCAGTCCTTCAATGCGGCCCGGTAACCCTCCCAATCCGTCTTTCTGCGGCGGCGGCGCCATACGGCAGCCGGCGTGTGCTGTACTGTCATCAGGATCTGTCGGTGGTCGGAACCTGAGGCCTCATTGGAGACCCTCCAGTTGTTTACCAACCCGACCAGACCTGACGTGCAGAGAGTGAGGTCTATTACCTCCTGTCTTCTGGCATCCATGAACGTGAATTCATTGCCCCTGTTTAGAATAATAAGCCCCGCGCCCATGACGAAATTGTGGAGGCTTTCTCCCCTTACATTGATGTTGGTGCTCCCCCAACCAGTGTGGTGGGAGTTGGCATCGCAACCAATCAGGAGTTCCAGCCCTCTGTCTTTCGCATGTTCGACCAGGGTACATAAATCTTTGGGGGGAGGAGGGTCCGTGGAGTCGTAGGGCATATATGCTGACCCTATCATGATCTCCACGGGCCCACCCGGCCCCGTGTTAAGCTTCATGGTAATGACTGTGAGATCTGATGAACTTACCTGAGGTACGAGCGTCGCCTCCAGTCCCTTCCCGATGATACAAGTCCTCGGTTTTCCCTCGGATGGGGCGCTGTATATTTTCCCGCATCCTCCTAGGCCTTTGATGGTCCCGTCCAGTAGCCATGGCTCCTGCACGAGCGCCAGTCCTGTCTGCATCCCTGCCATCGCCCTGGCCAGGATGGCCGAGGCGCCCTTGGCGTGGTGCAGGTTTATTTGGATGACGGGGAGACCAGGGATGTGCATCCCTATGTGCTCCCCCCGTCGTTGTCCTCTGCTAGCGGGGCTGGTTCCAGGGGAGGTTTTTCACCCCCCTCCTTGTCCCCCTTCCCCACTACTTTGATAGAGGCACGGCCCAGCCCGCAAAACGGTCTGAAGCCGCACCTCTTTACTGCCTCCAGTGACTTGTCACTGATGAGGCAGGAGAAGTGGGCGCTCGAAGCGCCCCTGCTTCCACTGCCCCTGGTGGCTATCCAGTCACCGGTGGTTAGTCCCTCATTCTGCCTCTCGAGAAGCTGAAGGGCCTCCGTGGGGGAGATGTCGGACTCCTCCACGTGTACTACCACTCTGTGCCTCTTCGGCAACTCGTCGAGCGGCAGCACTCGCAGAGGTTTGTCCTCCAACTTCAACTCCAAGGACAGACCCCTCAGCCAGTCCCCGGTCGGCTCGTCGGCGCAGGCGATGATCAGGGCCCCGTCCCTCTCCCAGAACCCAGCAAAGGTGGGGGCTTTAGTACCCTGGGGAAGATCCAGGATACGCCCACGGATCAGTTTCCTGATCTTATCCACCTCCGCCGGTCCCAGTCGGTTGTCCGCGTACCCCTCCAGCACCATTGCCAACTTGATTTGAACCTTTGTAACCTGGGCATATGTGCCCTGGTTCGATGTCCTGGGCTTCTTGCCCGGGTGCTCGGTAGAGGGGCTCGGTGTATCATGCACCGGCCTTGGGCGTTTAGTCGCCCCGGCCGATGCATCTCCTCCCGGGCCCTTCTTGTTGGTTGGTGGAGTGGGCTTCGGTGGTTGCCCTCCCTTCTCCGCCATCCGCTCTCTATGAAAGCGGCGTCTTGCGGCGCCGCTGTACTTCTTCCGGGCCTTGGCGTCCCCTTTGGTTGGGTTCGTCCCCGGTGGGGTGGGTCCTTCCGGTCGTTTGCTGACTAGGTCAGCAACTCCCTGGATCAGTCCCCCGATCTCCTTGTCGTCGTCCTTTTTTTGGTTTGAATTGGTGTCCATTTTGTTCCCACGAGTGTCACGGTGAAGCGGTATCACCCGGACAGAGCCGTGTATGTCCGGGGCTTGGCGTTTCGATACACTCGGATTCCGCCCTGTTTCCGAGGGCACCGTTTAAGACGCAGCTCCCCCTGCGCCATGCAGCCCTCGGCACGGTAGCTGTACACCTTGGCTTGGGGGGGGGGTTCTCTTAGTACAGCCGCGCCCAGCCGCGCCCGGGACGTTCGAGCATAAGACTCCGTCCCGGGCGCCGCTGGACGCCGCCACAAGCCTCACCACCACGTCAAGGTGGAACCCCCGGTCGGGAGGCAATATATTAGTAACTTATACATTAGTAACCAAACAAAATAATTTTATTGTATAAGTTACAATATATTAGTAACTTATACAATAAAATTATTTTGTTTTTTTTTACATTAAATTGTTAGCGATATGAATATTAAAACTTGTTAATGAATTTCATACTTACTCATTTCATCAACTATCATCAAATCGTCTTCAGTTTTTGATTGTGAATTTAAACTGAGAAGTCCTCTTCGATTTGAGCTTTTTTGCCCCTCTAAAAACATTTTTTTTTTGACGATCCACCGCTTCAACGTTCTTTTGATCCGTAATGTCAAAAAGATCACGCAGATACATTGTTTTTTCGATTTTTTTGCAAACTTTTCCACTTGAAAAATAAACTTCGTGACTTTTTCACAGCGTTTCGTCTTTGAGAAGTCGGAATTCCTGCCGCGAGCCATTGTTTTTCAACTTTAATAATCGTGTTTATTGCACTTTGATTAATTGTCTCTTTCAATAAAGTGTGGTGATGGAAAAACACTGACATAACCTCTTCAACGGTAGGTAATTTACGGCCGAAAACGTTCGAGGTGGTAGTACCAATTAAAAAAATAGGTTTGCAACTCATTTTCAAGTAATAGCAAAAAAAATTTAACAATAAAGATTGAGAATTGAGAAACTCTAACAAAAAACTTCGCTGTACTCTGAAATAATCGATCTGCGGACTGATCGATGGGCCCGAACGAATATATTTACTTGCGTGCAAGGAGCATACGCGAGCGCCTCTTGTAAGCGGCCAACTTCGGCAACCAAGCCGAATCAAAAACCGTCGACAGTTGTCGACGAACTATCCTAATTTTTATATTTTTTGTGTTTAATTGTTTGATTAAATATATTTTTGTTCAAAGGAATCAAACCATTTTTCTATCCTCACATAATAAGTGAATAAAAACCAAGTTATACTAGATTTCACAAAGTAATCAAAGTCGAACAAGATGATTGTAGCCCAAAATTTTATTTTTATGCGGAAAATCCGAGAAAGGTGGCGCTCAAATCGACAACCATAGTGAATCTAGCTATACAAAAAAAAAATTGTTGTAACTTGGTATGAAAGAACAAATTGAAAAGTATTTGGAATAATAAAATTAATTTTTTTTACAAAACTTTCCAATACTTCTGAATTACAAGTGTATTTCTATAAATTCGTAATATAAATACGAGAAACTTCTGAAAATATATGGTGTTTTAGGTTTTTGAATCATTATTTCGTGATGAAATATGAAAAAGTTGTGGAAGTCATGATATGCCATTTAAGGTTGAACTTTGACATTGAATAACGTTTGAATCAGCTGACTTAGCGAAAAATCATATTAGACCTTTTTTGTAGATCATTCAATTTCCTACAAAAATATGTATTATGTTCTACAACACGCTTAGTCGTTGAAGCGCAATGAAATTTCAAATAAATAAAAACTTTTTTAGCATGTTATTTAAATGGGAAATAAAAAATCGTAAAGAGCCACCTCTTATTATTAATATTAAGAGCTCAAACTTCACCAGCTTTTTTTTCGCCATCTTGAATGATATTTTGACGGTATCAAAGAAAAAAAAATAGTTTTTTTTTAGGCCCACCCTAGTGTCCAGGGACGCTGGGGAAGTGCGTAGCGTTTTGAGGTGCCAGGATGGCAATTTTTGAAACTGTGGTTAGAGAGAGAAGTTCAAGGCCTGAGGAATTTGTATCTGCACAGCCCCATGCAGGGTGTTTTGCATTGAAATCCCCGCCAATAATGGTTTGGGTTTTGTTGCTAAGAAGTGTTTTCATTTGCTCTGTGTTGAGTCGGATTTTCGGTGGGTTGTAGAGAGAGTAAAAATGGTACGGTTTATTGTTTATGGTTAATTGGGTGCCAATGGTTTCGAAATCAGTGGGTTCTTTGATAGGAAGTTCGTGGAAAATACTAGTATCTCTAATGGCGATCGCTACTCCGCCTCCTTTTTTGAGGGCCCTGTCTTTTCTGATTATTTTGAATCCCGGAATTCGTATTTTATGTTTGGGGGTCAAGTTGGTTTCAGTGATAAGCGCTATGGATATATCAAATTTGTTTAACATAATGATTAATTCGGTAAGGTGGAGTTTATCGCTCCGTATTGTAACGTCGATTTTCCCAGAAGGGTCCATCGGGTCCCTTCTCGGCTCATATCACCCCTCGCATGTCCCTCGGCCGCGAGAGTGGCTGGGCGCCAGGTACGAAGTACCACCAGCCAAAGCCGATTTTTATTCGCCACCCTCGCTGATGTAATTTGGCCGGGACATGCGAACGACGATGATGACCGAGGCGGTCCGGCTACTCAGCTCAACTGAGATACAAAAGGTAGAGGGGGTGATTCTTTAAGGGAGCGAGTAACAAAAAGTACGAAACAAAATCAATTTACGCGAGACCACGAAATAATATTTAACAATCAGAATTTATTGAGAACAATTGAAATTAGATTTGACAAAGCGGTTTTAATAATAAAATCGGGGCGGACTATCGCCGACCCGGTACAAAAGGTAATAATAATTTCGCGAATAATAACGCCGACCGATACCACGCCTGACGATGTAACGAATTAGACAAAAGGTAAATCACGGGGCTGCAATAACGACGATCGCACGGTGTTCGACGTAACGGCCAATAAGGTAAGGCCAAAGGTAATACGCCAACACACAAGATCGATCGTTACCAAGGCAGCCAGCCCCGGTACTCGAGACCATAAATGAACAACGGGTAAGTCCGAAAACGACTTCGCCCAAAAGACAAAAGATAATTTGCGAAGGTAACTAAATCGAACGTCGTTCTGACTGTGGCTCGGTGACTGACTCGCTTGTGATGCAGCCGCCGAAAGGCAAAGGCAATACGTCATCAGGCTAACAGATCGCCGTGGCTAAGGTAAGCAGTACAGAATACGTCGAAAGGCAAAAGGTAATTCTCCCTATCGCGAGGCAATAATTGTATGGTCTCGAAAGGCAAAAGAAAGCGAAGTAACAAGGCAACAAAATCAAACATAATTAAACATCGTCAGCCGCGGTGAAGATAGCCGGTCGAAGGCATTACCACGAATTGCGTAATACGGTACAATAATTTAAGAGATCAAAAATAATATATGAAATAGCACGACAAGTGCGAACACAAAATAATAATACGCGAACCGAGCTCGAGTCTTCGAAATAACGACGACCATCCGGACAAAACAAAGGCTCTACGCCTCGCCGTAGCCTTCGCGGCCAAGTGGCGAGAGCGAGAGAGATAGAACAACAACAAACGCGCGCGAGCTGGCTCTCGAGGCCACGCGGCAAAGCGGCTTCCCGAGCGTAGACAAAGGCAAACGCAAACGAAAAATATATTTCGACATTCGGGAACCGCACTAAAAATCAGAAAAAAAGGGAATCGAGATCGAACGAAAATAATAATTAATTAAACACGCGATTCCCGACAAATCGGAATAAATCCGTGAAATAACGCGAACAAAACGATGCAAGAAAAATTGACCTGAGACGTAGCGTAATCGCGAGACGATCGCCGTCCTCGACTCATTTAGAAAACAAAAGGACTCTAACAAAACGAGAGGGAAAGACCGGGGACTGTTGGCCGTACGCCCGAAAAAGTGTCAACCCGCTTTCCTCTCGTAATTAAATGAAATATCGCACATCGCGAAGCAAACAGAAATTAAGAGTCGAAGGGACGATCGAATCGCGATCGGAAGAGATGGAACGGGCTTACCGAGAAACTTGAAGTCCTGGATATGACGGCAGCAAGAAAGATGTAGAAGGCAGCAAGGTAATGGTGGCAACGGCAGAGGTGAAGAACAAGGCAGAAAGAAAAAGGCAATGGAGGCACAAAGTTGTCGTCACCACTCCGGTCCGGTGTCACACGAAGACTGAATTTGCGTAGCTCGCAAATCACTCGACTCTCGTCCTCGCGCTACCCCCACCACCGCAAGTCCCATGCGAGGCAGCGCTAGCACGCTCTAGGCGCGAACTAGGCTGTCGGCGCGACACGTGTGTTACGCGGCGAATTTGAATGTCGCGCGACGCCGATTGATCGGATCGACGACACGCGACTCAATTAATGAACTCCTCCGTTCTACCGCTGATCGTCCCTCTTCCGATTCTCGACCCCAACGTTTTGGGTCGTACCTCCAATGTCTTCCTCTTGGGGATCCGGGCGATGTCCATGACGGGACGGAGGGGAGGCCTCCCTCGCGACTCGTGGAGTAGCACGAGCCGCGGTGAGCCCACACGCCACCAGGCAAAACTGCACCTCCGCCCCTAGAATATTCCCGAATCCCACCTGAACGAGGCGCCGGGTAAGCGGACTGTGACGTCGGAGAGTACGGCCATGGACGGTGCAACTCTAGGTTGCTACAGTGAGGAGGCCACGGGGGGCATCAACGAATGGCCACATTACCAGCGTGGTCCTCCGGCCGTCCACCAGCAAGCCGCGATGAACTCGGCTTGAACGTTGTGACGGGGCCGAAAACCATCCAAAGAACGAAGCGGCAAAACAAGGCAAAAGGCACAGATGTTTCCTCGCAAGAAACGAGCGATGTGTGGCCGCGCGAAGGACAGAATAACTCCACGACAAATAATGAAGGAAACGGAAAAGGTAGTTCGTTTCTCGGCATCTCAAAAGGCAGTCAACTTAATAATAACTTATAATAAACTAATTCGCGAACGGCTACGGTATTTCTAGGCTCGAGCGGGGTTCGTCACAATAAAACATAAATAACGAAATTGGCGCTTAAAAATAATAATAGAAAAATAAATAAAATATAATTATATCTACGCCAAATGAGTCTCCGAAAAGGCACCAACCGAAGTAGCGACGAGTGGAGACCGATACAGGACCGTAAACCCGGTCCACTGGTCGACAACCATTCGTACGAGTGACGTGGCCAAAAGTTACGTCACAGTATATTCAGTAATATGCATTTGGGTGGTAGTTGTTTAGCCATTTGGGATGTCTCGTGTAGGGTCTTCGAACAGGTGGGTGTAATTTGCTATAGCAGTGAGTTTTTCGATTTGCGAGGGTGCAGATTTGATATCGGCAATCATTTTTTTCATGTTTTTTAGGAGGTTGACAATGTTTAGGTTGATGAGTCCTTCGTAACTTAGTTTGGCTTCTTGTATAATGCTTACAATATTTGGTATTACCGAAAGATCAGCTTGTGAGATCGTTGCAGCAGCCTGGTTTTGTAGATGAATTGAAGGTTCTAGATGGAAAGGTTGTGGTCTTCTTTCGAGGACGGCAGATGCGTAAGAGGGTTAATGCCAGGTGTTTGTCGTTGATAGAGGTCGAGGTTGGCGAACCAATTCCTGAGTGTTGAGCGATCCTGGGTAGTCACGATTGGCGACAGACTGTGACGAGCTCTTGACGGGGTCGAGAGTGGATTTTATGTTTGATTGTGCAGTTTGTTGGGCTTTTCGATTGATGACATTAAGCCTTGTCTGGCACTGACGGTAACTTGCAGTATGATTTTGATGACAGTTTGTACATTTCAGCACGTTCAGGTTTTCGCATTCTTTGATGTTGTGCGGGCCAGCACATCTCACACATTTAGGCGTTAAGCGACAGTGGGTGCTTGTGTGACCAAAAAGTTGGCAACGAAAACATTGGGTAGGTTGGCCATCAGAGGCGTATCTCTCCACTCGAAACGTGTGGTGGAAGATAGTGTGCGTGTTAGCGATTTGGGCAAGAGTGACGTCAGGCGGTGTGGTGATTTGAAAGACCGCTAGAGGTGTTTGGACGTTATCAGTTTTGTTTATCTTTTGAAACTGTCTTATTGATATTATTGGAAATTTCCTTTCAAGTTCGGTTTTAATCTCGTCTGGATCGAAGGATGACGGTAATCCATGGATCACGAAGCTTTTATTACGCTCGTGTTTGTATCCATAGGAGTAGAACTGGTGTTTATGATCGTCAAGGAATTTTGTTACGGTCGAATAATAACTTTTCGAGTTTAGCAGAATTTGAGTGAATTGCCCGTTACCTCTGAGTTTGAAGTCTGCGGTCACGATATTTTCCAGGTGTTTGGTAATGCCAGCTAACGAGGACGCGGCATGTAGTAGAGGTGGTGGTTGAATTAATTCAGTATTTTCAGGAGGCAGAAGCGTAGGTGGTCTTGTGTCCTCAGAATTGTCGTTTGTGATCGGTTGCTCGTCGATTTTGAATCCAGAAGTCGTTTGGATGTGTGGATCAGAACTGTCCTCGGAATGCGGCGGAGATGTACGAATTTTTTTGCATGTTGCAGCTTTCGTAGTAGATTTTTTGTTATGCGACATGACAGCAGGATTTGTTTCAGAAATACTTGAGCGATTTCTTTTGATAGATTTCATAATGGGCAAAGCATTGTGGCGCGTTACTGCCTTAATAGTTCCGCCGAGGTAATACTTTGAGGGACGAGGAATAATATAATACTTTTCGGTAAATTCTTGAGAGAGAGTGTTAACAGGAGCCGAACCGTATCTCACGAAGGATCGCGCCGAACTGAATGAGACCACATCAACCATTTCGGGATGAAACATAGTTATTGATCCTATTCATCAGAGGGGCTTGATATTTGGAATGATTTGTTTTAAGAATATTGTTTTGTATTTATTTTAATGATATTGATTTGTGTATTCATTGTTTGTTTATTACCGGAGGAAGAATAAATGTTCAAATTTTACTTCAAGTATGATTGTTTTATTTCAAATAATTTATGAGACAGGTAAAAAAAATTGATATAACTTAAAGAATAAATGTGCAGTAAGCTATTTTACAAAGAGTTAGATCGAATCAATAATCTACGTCTTCTCGATCCTGCAAGTGGTAAATAAAATTAGAAATAATAACGTTAATGTATCTATATATATATTGTGACGGTTTTTTTTCTTGTACCGTCACTAAAGATGTTTAACGAGAGAAAATGCTCTCCCGTCTCTTGCTCGATACTCCGGCCACGCAACGAACTCATAGGGCTCGCTTAAAGCGATAATATTATAAAATAATTGTTAATTCGCGTCGCGAAAATATTGTATTTCTTTTCATGTAAACCACCACGGGAGAAATCGAGTTGGAGCAACGGCAATAATATTTGATATTAAGAGAAAAGGAGAGAATAATTCAGACGAAAGAGAGACAAGAGAAGCCAATTTTCATCGTGTTATAACGTATTTCGAGCGGAGCTCATACGTTTGACCATCTCCCGTTTCGTCAGAAATTCTCAAGGTCGTCATTGTCCAAGAGTGATCATGGACGAAAGGTTTCGAAACTAATCGGGAGACAGAGGGGAGGATTTGGACAACGGGAAGTTCGAGAACGTTCGAGAATCACGATATCACCGATTCACATCGTCGACAACGTTTTCTTATTTGAAAAACCAGGATAGTATCATTGGATGGGTCCTTCGATCTCCCGTATTGCCCTCGGAAAACATCGTCCCTTCGAATAATTATGTCTGTTGGAATTTTTCCTCCGTCGAATCCCGTAATTATTTTTAACATCGCATATTAAAGACGCGAGAGTCCGAAACGTTATGAAAAGACGTCGAGCTAGGGGTAAAAATACCAAACTAATCGTATAAAATATTTTCCCAACAAATAAAATCTTTCGGGGCCCTGTCTTACGCTCGCGTCTATTGTTCACGCGACGGACCTGTCAATCATCGTGGGGAAATTCTCGAAATAAGGGAGGGGCGGAAGGGAGAGCCCACTGTCCCGCTAACGACTCTCGATTTCGTCAGATTTTTGCGAAGTATCGAGCGAGACGGACGTCAATCGATTCAGTTAAAATGAAGCCGTAAGTTAACTCCTTCTCACTTTCTGATTCGGTGGTGAGCTTTCCCGAAATTAATTAAATATTTCATTTCATTCGTTTAGATAAAAATGTCAAATAGTAAAACCGCGTTTTATTGACTTCGAACCCGGGAAAAATCTCGAGAAATTCGGTAGCGGCGGCGGCTTGACCTCGTGTGCAAGTTTGTCCTTTTCTAATTTTTCTTCGCGTTCGTGGCTCTCGCGAAGCCGATCGAGTATAGGAAATATACGCGAGAAAACGATTGAGGATTAGTGTCGTGGCCGTTCGCAATAATCTCAATTGTCGCGTCGTAAATAAGTATCCCTGTTAACGTAAGTTGTAGCACGGGAACGAAAGATCGGGAAAGAAACGGGAAATTGTGTCAGTGCGAGTGTCAGTGCGAGTTGTGTGATTGGGTCGGAACAATAAAATCTTCGCGACCTTGGAAAGCTCAGCCGAGTAACCGACTATCGGGGGCTTGGTATTTCAAATTAACATCGAACGAATAATTTATCACCATCCTTATTATTATTCTTCTTGTTCGCGAGTAGATCCGCGTCGAGGATGCAGTTGAGCTCGTGTTAGATTATAGAAGAGTGCAGGGTTCCGACCAGTGTGTGTGTGTGTGTGTGTGTGAGCGATTCCTCGATTTTTCGTCCCGTAGCTCGTAGAGACACGCGATTTTCTGTTTCCGATTAAAATTTTCTTGTAACCAATTTAATTCGTATGAAATCCCGCGATTCTCCTTGTTTTCATTGTAACACATTAACTCGAGTCAATAATTAAAATTATTTGTTAAACAACTTATAAAAATTTTGTATACGATTATTTTCGGTTAACCCCGCCCATCCCGCTGCAGCCAAACTGGTCGAATATCTCTCTCTCTCCTTTGGTCGTGTCGCTCTCGCGACTGGCGGCCAACACTTATTAAACATCTAAATAAAACGATTAAAGGACGGACAGAGTTTTGTGACACTGGGTTAGCGATCGTAAAAATTGCCGTCACAATAGATATATATATATACACAGAAAAAAACTACCCAAAAAAGTACAAAATTCTCAAAAAATTGGCAAGATCGAAAATGATTTACCTTCAGCACTAAAATTTATAATATCAATAATGGGACAAGTGTTTCATTGTCGCTTGAGGATGGAATATTGAAAAAAAAGCAAAAAATAGTTAGGCATTGAAAAAAGTCACCAAAATGTACAAAAATAAAAATAGGTCAAAAGAACAGTGTCCAGAAAAAGAAATCGGAATCAGAAAAAACTGGAAAAAAAAAAATTTCAAACGAAAAAAATTGAATTGAAAAAAAAAAATTTCGGCCGAAGTACTTGGCGAGTTTTTTTGCTTAGCTAGGATCACGTAATATATTTCTCATGGTACTCGCCAAGTACTTCGGCCGAAATTTTTTTTTTCAATTTAATTTTTTTCGTTTGAAATTTTTTTTTGTAATCATCGACCCCGAAAACCCCCGAGTACCATGTTTTGTTTTCTTCCAACAATTTTTGCATTCGTGGTCCGCCATATTGGATCCGCCATCTTGAATTTCTAAATTTTGGGTGCAGATTTGTAATCAGCGACCCCGACAACCCCCGAGTACCATGTTTTGCTTTCATCAAACAATTTTTGCATTGGTTGTCCGCCAGATTGTATTTGCCATCTTGAATTTCTAAATTTTAAGTGCAGATTTGTAATCAGCGAACCCGAAAACCCCCGAGTACAAAGTTTTGAGCTAATTGCACGTAAGGAAAAATGTGTGTTTCAAAGGGTCAAATTGATATTTTTTTTTGCGTGAATTATTCCGGCCTTACCATCTGTCAACACTCTGATACAATTTGCGACTGTGATGTACAAATTAGTTCAAATTTTACCCACGACGGATCTACGAGAAGTCCACAAAAAACACGCTGTTTACGCGTCTCACACTTCACACCGTAAAAACTACCGTCAAACTTTCCGTGGTATAGGTACAGAGGAAACAGTGTTGCCAACCTCGACTAAGCGTCCCCCCCTAGCGTCATCTCGAAATCCCCCTCTCTCCCCCTAACACTAATTCAAGATCACCCTAGACTATGTTGAAAAAAATTCTTATTCGAAATAGGTATCTTGTTTCAAGAACAAATTTAAAGGAAAAAAAAAATACACACTTGAAAAATGAAATGGAGGTTTATTTAAAGATTACATATCAAGAGACGCGGTAGCGGCTCGACGCCAAGTATTAAAAAGAAAAAAGTCTGCACGAGCCCTGCCGCACTCTTCTATACTCCAATATGAGCTTTTTGTGACGTCACAATGTTTTAAAATCACTCCCACACAGGAACGGGTTACGTAAAAAATCTGAGTATGGAGGACGATTTTTTATTATTTTTTCCCTTTCCATTGGTAGTTGTCGCAAGTCGATCCACCCACGCAATCCTGAGATCTGAAGATTTTTTAGATAAAAATTGAACTTCTGGGAAACACGATGGGTGTAACGCGTTACGCGTAACATATATAATAATGACAATATTGATGGTGATATTTACTGCAAGAAGACAGTGCTTCAAAGGCGATCTCCAACGGGGGGGGGGCAGACAGGTGACCCCCTTTCCCCCCGAGGTCGCAGTTCCTAATTTAAAAGTATTTAAAAAAACATTTTTTCACTACAGATACATATACACTAGGGTGGGTCAAAAAAATCGACTATTTTTTTTTTATTCTGCCACGCGAAAACACGTTGCTAGGTGCCTCTAGAACGTGCTCACCAAGTATGAGCTCTCAATATTAACGGGAAGATGATGCTCATCGTAGTTTTCCATTTTTAATTTAGTCTCATACAAAAATGGTCATACCTTATCACCAATAGATTGTTCAACCACCTGCATAGTCACTTTTCATAGGAAATTGAACGGTCTACAAAAATGATCTCTTGCACTTTTTTCATTAAGCTAACCATTTGAGAGATATTCAAGTTCAAAAATTGAAGTATTTTAAGAAAAATCACTTTTTTGTTTGGAATCCTGTAACTTACTAAAAAATGATTATTGTCAAATGAGTATCCATTATTTCTATAGGAAATTGAACGCTTTACAAAAAAGGTCTCTTGTGGTTAATCGATTACTCTAACCATTTAGAAGATATTCGCATTGGAATACCAATGCCTATTGATCTTAATAGTTATTTGATAAATAATTTCGATTCATCCATTCACTTCACAATTTATGATCTATTTCAGACAAAAAAGGTTTTTATTTAAGAAATATCATCAAAAAAAAAAAAAAAATCTCTTAGTTTAAAAAAATTGTCTTTTATTGCAGTTCGGAAATTTTGTTCGATGTTCCTACACAACTTGGAGTAAATATTGGAATTGCTCCTCGTTTTTTGCCAAGCATTGGTTATACTCAGATACCAGCGCTACTCCACGCTCTGCTGCGTCATTAACAACTTTCAATTCTTAAAAATATTCTTGATTTTCCTTGTAACTATCGTCTGAAAGCCACAATTCAACGTCAAAATCAAGGAAATCATGTGGTAGTTTGAATATTTCGAACAAATTCAATGGTATCCGAAAAACAAAGTCACTCAAATCCTTTTGAATGATTGATTCAATCATTCAATTCAATGATTTCCGAGAAACAAAGTCACTCAAATCCTTTTGGATGATTGAATCAATCATTCACAAGGAATTGAGTGATTGAATCAAAATTTTTTTTTGATGATATTTCTCAAATGAAAACCTTTTTTGTCTGAAATAGATCATAAATTGTGAAGAGAATGGATAAATCGAAATTATTTATCAAATAACTATTAAAATCAGTAGACATTGGTATTCCAATGCGAATATCTTCTGAATGGTTAGAGTAATCGATTAACCACAAGAAACCTTTTTTGTAGAGCGTTCAATTTCCTATAGAAATAATAGATGCTCATTTGACAATAATTATTTTTTAGTAAGTTACAGGATTCCAAACAAAAAAGTGATTTTTCTTAAAATACTTCAATTTT
>JACEOJ010005308.1:388-38634 GCA_013761285.1 Campoletis sonorensis | reverse complement strand
TTGGGCAGTGGATACGAATCTCCTTCTGTCACCTCGTTTAGCTTTCGACTCTTATCTCAAGTAAGTAAGTAAGTTAAAGAGAAATTTGAACGACCCCAACATTTTCAAGCCAACGAAGTGCGCAGAACTTCTTCAGGAACTCGCGAGATTCTGAAAACAGAATGTAGTTCGCCTGACGGGCTGGTACATTCTTAAATAGATTGTATGCCGTTCTGAGAAAATCAATTATTTTCCATCCACTCGATTGAATGCCAACTTTAAATGCGTTATGCAAAGTGTGAACACCACAACTTCCCATCTCCAACAGCTGCGGATCGTTAGGAGACTCTTGTTAATCTTTTCCTAAATCGCTTGAAAACCGAAGATTCACATTGGGACCATCCATCGATCCTTGAATCATTTTTTTGAGATCAAGTACAGATAACTCGGGGAAAGACTTTTAGAAAGTATAAAAAGTCGCACCTTAGTTATAACATGATCAGTCTAAATTCTTGGTACCCTTCAAAAAAATCAATCTCTATTTATCTGTAGAACCCTCTCATTCTTCGAATAACCCTTGCGCCCATTTTCAAAACAACATTAATACAATAAAATTTCAATGGAAAAAATGAAATTGAAACAGAGAAGAAAAAAAAATTCGAAAGAAAATTTTGTTCGGGATTGAGACTGTCCCGGCGGCCGCGTGGTTAAATGGGACTCGGGTTTCCACGCACCGTCGCTGGCGGCAGCATCTCTCCGAGCTAGCAAGGCACGGTAGCGGTGAGCTAGAGCAACCGGGTGCTCGTTCCCGTTGCCAACACGGGCGTCGCTACCTCCCGGGCACTCGTTCGTTCGCGAAAGTGAACGAACGCGAGGTGAAGAAGACGCTCCGCGCATGCGCGGAGCGTCTTCTTCACCTCGAACTCCTCTTCATCGATCGCCTCGAACGAACGATCAGTATCGATCACGAGGGCAAGAAGCACGCACGTGCTCTTTGGGCCTTTTGGGCCCTTTGGGCCTTTTGGAAATCTTCGCATCAGGATCCTCTCATCTTTTCTATATTTCGGTTCTTCGCATTTCTTTAATCACTCTCGAGAATATTTTGAGTGTTTCTCGGGTAAATTAACACGGGTTAATCGGGTTTTTTCCTCGTGTTTCAACGGGACCACGTGGGCAGCCATCTTGGCCTCGTTAATTCAACGCGGGTAACGGGCCACGTGCTTTCGACCATTATCAGGAAAAATCAGCAACCATCGCCACTCCTTGTTATTTTATCTTTAGTGAAATAAATTGTTAAAACCTCCACCTGCCTCGCTCTCTTATTATTTTCGAAATCCACCAAAGCCAGATCCCGCAAAAAACAAATTTATACAAAAAAGTTTAACTGAAAAAAATTAAATTGAAAAAGAAAATAAAGTCGAAAAAAAAATTTCGAAGCACTTGGCGAGTTTGGAGTAATGGATAATACATAATGTGATTTAAGTTATGCGAACAAACTCGCCAAGTGCTTCGAAATTTTTTTTTTCTTTTTTTTCGATTTTTTTTTTTTTTAATATAATTTGTTTCAATTAAATTTTTTTCAGTTAAACGCTTTTGTATAAATTTTTTTTCGAATTTTTTTTCTTCTCTCTTCCAATTTCATTTTTTCCATTGAAATTTTATTGTATTAATGTTGTTTTGAAAATTGGCGCAAGGGTTATTCGAAGAATGAGAGGGTTTTACAGATAAATAGAGATTGATTTTTTTGAAGGGTACCAAGGATATAGACTGATCATGTTATAACTAAGGTGCGACTTTTTATGCTTGGCGCCCTTTTTTTACTTTTTTAAAGTTTTCCCCCTAGATTTCATTGTTTTTTCTAAAAAATATCGGAGTAATTATACAAATTCCCTGTGGCAAACAGATGAGATAATGAATATCAAGAGACTCGGTAGAGTCTCGGGACAAGCACAGTTGACAGCTCTGCCTGTCGTCTGCTGGCCCGAGGCTCGCCCGAGTATATTATCTCTGAATAAAACGATTCGCGGTGGTGGGGGTAAAAATGTAAGTCATTTTCTTGAAGTACGAAGGTCAGGAGACAGATCAGAACTTGAAAATTGAACTGGAGACTACTTAAGAAAAAATCTTTCGATTGAGCCTAAAATCAACACGATTGATGCCGTATTTGCTGAGAAAAAACTTTGCACAGGCTCAAGATTATGCAAAAAATACCAACACATGGAAGCATTCGACGTGTCCGTATATACGCGCGGACGACACAGTCAAAGGCCTCGTGTCCCCGGTCAAAACCCGTTTCCACCGAAACCGGTCTTCGGCGACGAAAGTATAACGAGTTCCCATTGGTTCTTTCCCCTGTACCCATACCACGGAAAGTTTGACGGTAGTTTTTACGATGTAAAGTGCGAGACACGTAAACAGCGTGTTTTTTGTGGACTTCTCGAAGATCCGTCGTGGGTAAAATTTGAACTAATTTGTACATCACAGTCGCAAATTGTATCCGAGTGTTGACAAATGGTGAGGCCGGAATAATTCACGCAAAAAAAAATATCAATTTGACCCTTTGAAACACACATTTTTTCTTACGTGCAATCAGCTCAAAACTTTGTACTCGGGGGTTTTCGGGTTCGCTGATTACAAATCTGCACTTAAAATTTAGAAATTCAAGATGGCGAATACAATATGGCGGACAACAAATGCAAAAATTGTTTGATGAGAGCAAAACATGGTACTCGGGGGTTTTCGGGGTCGCTGATTACAAATCTGCACCCAAAATTTAGAAATTCGAGATAGCGGATACAATATGGCGAACAATAACTGCGAAAATCGTTGAAGGAAAGCGAAAGTTGGTACGCGGGGGTTTTCAGGTTCACCGATTAAAAATCTGCATCCAAAATTTCGAAATAAAAAATGGCGGATCCAACATGGCGGACCTTAAATTCAAAAGTTTTTTGATGGAAGCGAAAGTTGGTATTCAGGGGTTTTAGGGGTCGCTGATCACAAATCTACTATCAAAATGTGGAAATTCAAGATGGCGGATACTATATGGCGAGCGGTAACTGCGAAATTCTTTTGATATGAAAGCGAAAGTTGCTACTCGGGAAAATAGGATTCGGGGTTGCCGATGACAAATTTTCACCCAAAATTTCGGAAATCAAAATGGCGGATCCAATATGGCGGATCGTAAATGCAAAAATGTATTGATCAAGGCGAAAGTTTGAGAAAAAAGAAGTGATATCCTGGCCAAAAATCCCCTCCCCAGGGAAAAAAAACCTTGGACAAGTACATTTGTTGACCCCCGTTTCCATTTGTTTTCACAGAAAAAAACTACCCAAAAAAGTACAAAATTCTTAAAAAATTGGCAAGATCGAGAATGATTTACGTTCAGCACTAAAATTTATAATATCAATAATAGGACAAGAATTTCATTGACGCTTGAGGATGGAGTATTTAAAAAAAAAGCAAAAATCAGTTGGTTATTGAAAAAAGTTATGAATGCACAAAAATAAAAATCGGTCAAAAGAACAGAGTCGAGAAAAAAATCAAGATAAAACGAAACGTGGGGAAAAAATTTTCAAACGAAAAAAATTAAATTGAAAAATAATTTCGGCCGAAGTACTTGGCGAGTTTTTTGCTTAGCTAGAATCACGTGGTACATTTCTTATAGTACGAACTCGCCTTGGCCGTTTACACTCTGTCCTTTTTATACTTGGCGTCAAGACGCTGCCGCGTCTCTAGATTCTTGTTCAAAAGTGGCAAGTAGGTCCGTAGCTCTCGTATGGCCACGAAACGCTGATCCCAAATACCGACATATTGCAGAATTTTTTCCATTGCACCAATAACGAACTATCAAATCCATTTGTTCTCCTTGGGAAACTTTATTCAATGATTTATCTAACGATACTGCAAAGAATTCGCTTTCTACCACTTTGCTCACAACATTTTCATGAAACAACGGTCCTAGTCCATATACGATGATATATGATAGTTGGTTACGCTGACGCTTCATATCTTGTGCGATTTTGCTGTTATGAAACATTTTGTAAAATAGCACAGTAGATTGTCCAGCCACCGACATCAAAAAACGATTTTTCACGATATTCAGTGCCCAGAGTATTTCATCTGTAGTAGTACTGTCCTTAAGCAGCAATGGATTCAAATTTAAAGAAGCCACCTTTGACAATGGATGTTCACATACGGTGGTTTTATTCTCTTTGTTACTGTTTGGATTTTGAGTTGAAACATCCGAGGGCCTTGTCGCACTTTAATCGGCCTCCTTCTTCGCCTCAGTCACCGTACTTTGAGTAATAAATCGGATGCTGGGATTAGAAGTTCGCGACGTCACAGCTATGCTATGTTTTTTTCCAGTCATGTGACTTTTCAGTGCTTGTATCCCCATACTACTCGAGCTCATAGTCTTTTTACAGGGAACGCAGAACACAGAATGACGGTCATGCTTACACTCTTATATCCAGGACGAATAGGTCTCATCTTTGAGCCAGTTAATATTAAAACTTGCCTTAGCCATTGTTGTACATTGGCTTGGAAACTGTGAAAACCGAATCATCATAAACATTAATCAAGAAATGAACAAAAAACCAATTTTTTGTTTTTTATTATATATAAGAAGAGTTACGGAAGTAAATCACGTAGGATCTTTATGATATCTTTATCTTACTTATTTATGAGTTTTATCTGCATTTTTCATTATTTTGAGAAAAAAGAACGTAACGAGAATTATGTTATGTCCCGAATAGCAACCACAAATTAGGAGTGTTGTAATCCTATGATAAAGTACGATCGAGCACATTCCTCGATCACAAACGCACCGGACTTTCGACCTCGAGCGAGCGACCCCGAATCGCTGACGGTGCATCAAGTTCACCGAACGTTAAAGGTTTCATGAAGCAATAATCATGAAGCTTCATCATCATGAATCATGATGATGATGATGATGATGATGATGATGAATCATGAAGAATAATCATGAATAATCATGAATAATAACATTAGAAGTGGTAAATGTAGGATCCGGACCAGATTGGAGTGAAATAAGAGATAGAAATGAATGGGAATATCAACCAGATATATTTAATATTGCTCAAACACGACACGACTCTACGACATCTAGAGATGCTCTGTCTCTTATTTTTTAAATCGTATTCATTTATTTTATTTTTATGTCGTCTTCTTCTCTTCGTCACGGAAGACTGTTTATCGCTCGCGAGAGAGACAGCTGCTTGCGAGCCTCAAAGTCCCTCTCCTACATAAATTACCAATATTCTGGGGGAAACATGTAAATCATTAAAAGTAGCAACAACGCCCAAAATCGGCAGTCTGCGCTAACAAGTTAGAAGTCTACAACTATCTAACAACAAATTGGTCTCGAGGCGAACACACCTGGACTTTGTAAAACTATCTTATTCTCAATAAACCTCATAGTATTTTTGTACAATTACCTCGAATTACCGGTCCTCGACAACTCGTCCCTACGCTGACGATATTCGCGGGCATAACAATTTGGCAGAAATCGATCTCTCAAAAAAAATCCTATTCCCTTTAGTAGCTGTTCTTATATAAAATTAGAAAAATTTTGGATTTTTGTCCCAGACTAATAATGTATGAGATTCGTTTCTGGCCGTAGACAACTTGAAAAAAATCTCACCAGAAAAATTCTGTGCCGCCGCTTTTTTTATATTATTTACCACCGAATATTTACCAAATAACTTACCTTATAATTACTGGCAGTTGAGGCTGTTACAAGTATTTATTTTGTAGAACCAATTGAAAAAAAATGACACATCACGTTGTTTCGTTCTGATTCACATTCGCCAGATGCAAGATACAAAAACGATGGTCACCGCAGGGTAAAAACTGCGGAAGTTTGGGCAGCGTTCAGGCTATTGCCTATCATATAGCTCAGTTTTGTTTACAATGTAGCACGGACAAGGTTATTGGCGTGCATCAAAACACTGGCATGTTTACAAAGTTTACGGGAAAAATTGTATGCCAGCAATAGCAATGAATCATTTTTAAGTAAAAAAAAAAAATTATTTCAAGGGACTTGAGAAAATAGAGGAAATTCTCAGTTCCATTCTCATATTGAAAAATTGTGTTGAACTGAATTAAATAACACAATTCTTCAAAGATCAATCAGATGAGAATGTTAGATAATGAAGTAAACAAATTTAAAAAAAAACCAAAATTCGAAAAAGAATTTAAACACTGTAAAGAAAGTATTTTTTTTTTATTTTCATTGTTCCTGCGTATACCCTTGCGGGTTTTTACGGTCCCTTCCCTTTTTTACCGCCACTTTTTTCCCCACTGCACTGTTCCTGTGTTCCTTCAGAGTTCCTGGAGTTCCCCCCTCGAGTGTTGCCCACAGCCACTCTTCCCTAATGCACTACTGTATCGCATTCGCACTAGGACCAAGGGAAACTGTGGAAAACCTTGGCCGATACAGGCGGCTATATTTTCACTGAGTTTCAGTTGGTTAACACCATCAGAGACTTAGCGAAAACTGCCTCCCGCTCAGCGATTGGTACGCCAGCCGGTACGTGGCTAAGCGGTCACCCAACCAAGTACTGATCGCAGTCAGTGCTGCTTAACTTGTGTGATCGCCGAAGCCACGCACCGACCGCGAACCTATCGCTGTCGGTCTGTAAAGAAAGTAAAAAATCAATACATTCAAAGCAAATGAATAATTTTTTTTTTTTTCAATCATAAATAGAATTTGTCGTTCCGGTGTTGAGAGATAAAAAAATTAAACACTGATCAATATAACAATAATTGTGTTGTTGTGTATTGCCTGATCGAATGCAAGAGTATCAGTTTTCTTTAATTTTTAATGTTCGGCACTGACATACCTTTTTCTAATTAACGAAAGAATAATATAAATATTTCAAAAAATCAAAAATATTCATACTCATACTATTACTTTTCAGATTTATTTTCAAGTCGGTTATATTTTTCGTAATTCTTGCAAAAAATTAATTTTGGGAAAATTCCAGAGAGTCTTTAAAGTTCCTTGACTATTCCAGGAGAAAACAATTCCCTCAGTTTTCCCGGTTATCCTTGTTTTCCATATTCGTAACAACCATGTTCACAACCTGTCATTAATCCTTTACTTGGTCCCAATGGAGCTCCAAGAAGATCCCTTGAGGTATATCGGCGTAAGCCGACCATACTCTAAGGAGTATATCTTGTAACGTAGTAACTTTGCCCGTCAGAAATATTTCGAATTTTGGCACGGCACGGGAGAACACATTAGTACCCGAGAAAGAATTTCTCTCGAGCAAAGTCGAAAGGGTGAAATGCAAGCGTATTTCGTTTTTCTGACTTTGTTTTGTTTGTATGATTTGTATTATGGACGAGCGAGTGACAGTATCATTGTTTTCGAGAGAGAAAAGGTTGTCGAGGTTATCATCGGCATCGACGGAGGTTACAATTCGAACGAGGGTTGCTAGCTTGAAGCCCTCACCCGAAGCTGTCTAATCTCGAGATGCGTCCATCAGCATGGGACTCTTCGGGATTTGTCAATTTTCGTAGCATCGAAAGAAGAGCTTGTCAGGAATATCGATCAGGATTTTGATTATCGGAGGCGGTTGATCGAGCGAATATTCTGGATGAGTCGGTAAAGAGTTTCCCGCGAGCATGTGAAGGGCTAGGACCCTAATCCTCGTAACCGCGTTTCCCAAAATTATCGAGGACAAGTTTTTTTTTTGAGCTGTGACCGTTGCGATCGATTCTGGGCCCTGTTGCATCGGAATCAATTCAAAATTGAAGACGAAATCGTGTTTCGAAATTTTTTAGCAAAAAGTTATCGATGAGATACCGACATCGTCAAACTTTAGTTCACCGAAATTCCGCCACGTTGCGCTTACATCGATTTCCGAAACATCGTTTGCTATGGAGATGATCGTTGGACAGTTCTCGGGAAAAATGTCAGCTTAGACTCCGCGAATAGTAGTCGCGGAACTGATTGACGATCAGCTGACTGGTGACGTTTTTTCGTATAAACAATTTCGATTGTTTATTTATTGTCACCGCTTTTTCAAGCGAGAACCCAGTGATTTTTATCACTGGAAAGTTTTATTTGTATTGAGCTCGTAACAAGCGGAATCGTTTCTCGATTTCGCCCTATCGGGAGCGTTGACACTCGATGGAAGACGCGCGCGTTAACATCTGGCGGTAGTCTCGGAAGCTTGTGGGCGAGTTTTGCAGTACCACCAGAAAGGGGGGAGGGCAACGAAGCTTTTCGTCGTCTGATCCATTACCTTAAAAAGGACTGCCGAGAGGAATTCTGAATCTGGTCCGTACAGGTGATAGTCCATAGTTTAACTAATATTTTTTTATCGATGTTGTCTTGTCTGATGGTTAACCGATTCTGATTGTTAAAATTGTGAAATTAATGACATTTTTCCAGAAAGTAATTATTTTGTTACCTAGTATAGTATGAATTTCGAAGTTAATTTAAATAAAAGAGTTTGTAATTTCGGAATTTTTACATTGAGAGTGTGTTCGAATATTCCTTGCCAAATTCCCAGACCTCGCCCCTCTACCAATTAATTTCGTATAAAAAGCTACCGGGCAACGAGCATCTTATTCTCGTTTAATTTCTTATAAATTTGTTCAAGTCAATTCTTAAACTGGCGCCCAGAATTTATCGAAAGTTGGGATTATTTTGTTAGCGGCTTTCGACGAGAAAAGTGGTTACAATCTATGCAACGCGTAAAAAAATGGAGGGAAAGGTATATGGGACATAGCGTTTACCTCTTGACGTTTAAATACCTGGATTTTCTTTTCACGACCCACCAGCCGTGACATTGTCATTTCTAGTTGTAATTTCAATAGCATTATCATTCACTCACCGGTTATAATAATCAACGCAGACATCAGTGACATCATCATGAACATCAGCCATAATTATCAGTAATTGGTGCTTAATCTCATGGGTGCACAAGACATTGTAATTTTCTAAAAAGTGTTTACTGACTGCGCATAATGCATCTCTAGGCCATCGTGTAAACCAGTTAATTGTACAGCCCGATATTAATCCAGGAAACTTCAACGATCGTGAACGGAATTTTTCACTCACCTGTGAAAACAACATGATTTACCAAGGAGAATTTTTCATTCATTTGTTCCAAGGAAAAAGAAAGCTTACGCACGGGTGAAAAACATAATATTATATGCAAGTTGTTTCTAGCTCTTGACATGAAATATTCATAGAGGTTATCTTGAGTTGGCGCTTTTTTAGGATCGTCTTTTTTCATTAATGGTATAATACTCGTGAGGACTTCATCAATCTCGTCTTTAGTAAAAAGATTGGCGATTTCACCAGCGCTCAAGATGTTGTTGATATATTCTAAGTAGGCTTCTTCTTTTATTTCGTTATCAGTGAATATAAATGAAAGTCCCTTGCTCCCTGTTCCAGAGTCACGATAGAGTTTACGTAAGTCGTCCATCAAGCTCGCGACGTTGTAACTCCTAGGGCATTTCAAAAACATAAATTATAGAACCCACAAGGAAATGTAATTATACATATTGAAGGCTTGGTTATGATTCTCACTCAATTCGTGGGTTCAGAACATGAAAAGAAGCGATAAATTAAGGCCTTACATGGGTCCAGCGGTACCAAAAACGTACCAAAAAAAAAACTGTTTTGAGGAGGGATAGAAATAGAAATTGATGAAAAAATTCTTGCACATTGTTCATTTCTGTGTTAAGTTTGTAAAAAAATTTATTTCATTTTTTTTTTAAATTACAACATGAAAAATCACATTTTTTGAAGCACTATAAAAAAAGAGTTGCTTGAAATTCAAAAAATTAAACAATTTAAGGTAATTAAAAAAAACAATTAAGTTTGTGTCAAAAAAGTCACACTTCAATTGTTTTTATAACATTTTCTAATTATATTTTCAAAAATCCGGCTCGACAGACTATAGAAAAAACAATCCCGAATATAAAAAAAAAAAAAAATCATCAAAAAATATTAAAAACCGTACGAGTTATCATGCCGACCGTGTCAGAAAAAGTAGTTTTGAGAAGAACGCGTATAAAGAGATATTTTCTCTCTTAGCTTATATTTTTCGTTTCGAAAACAATATGATCAGTATATGTTGTTATAGACTCCACGAAAACCAAAAACTATATTTTTCTTTTTTGTTTACCTTCCCTGCTCTTTCTCTTTTTATCAGGAGATATTTTCTCTCCTAGCTTATATTTTTTGTCACTGAAAAATTATTTCTCTCTTTTCCCACTACCTCTTGCCTCTTTCTTCCTCTGTCATGTTCATTGTCAGACTTTCTTTTCAAAAATAATCGAAATTACTATCTTTTCATGTAGCCGAGAAAAAAAGGTGACACTACATTCCGTCGGAAATTCTTCGAGGATGTGTGACGAGGCACGGTACAGCAATAATAAGCGAATAAAACGGTGATCCGAGTGGAACTCAATCCTGGAACCCGCGGAGTCTGAGTCCGGAGCGCTAACCACTGCGCTAGGGCCACCTATATTCTTTCCATTATTGCCAGAACATCACAGATGTTTGAAAACAAACTCAATTGATTATTTGACAATGATTGGTCGTCGTAAATGCGCATACTGTGAACAAACTAAAGAAAACTTTGAACAGAAGTATACACAAAAAAAATATTGTTTATCAAGAGTCGCGGTGGTGACTCGAGACAAGTACATTGACATATACTGTCTCCGTCAAAGACGAGTCGCTACAAGACTCAATAACACCAAGGACCGCGTTTCCCGACTGTTTTCGAAAACGTTCAAATCTGGTTTCCGTAAAATTTATCAAATTATAGCGCTTTGGAAAACGTTGTAAGTTGGCGTTTTTTTTTATTCTTTTCGATTGTGCCTAACTAGAACTCTGTAGGTTGGAAGGTACTGGAGATATGAATTTATTTCAAATTATCATGCACTAAAAATTGGTGAAATTTTTCGCACACATTTTCGATGCTCGCGTGTTTTTTTTTCGCATTCGCCGTTCTAGTGAAACTATTAATATTGGTAAAAATTTCTGGTGATGTTCGATCGAAGGATGTGACAGCTGACCATATCGCGTTTGGTTGTAAAGATCGCGGAAGTGACAGCTATGACTATATCGCGGTTGGTTGGTTATAAAGATCGCGGAAGTGTCATACCAGTTGGTTGGTTATATAGATCGTGGTAGTGTCATATTAATTGGTTGGTTATAATAAAGATCGCGGAAATTTCATATCAATCAATTGTTGAATTAGTCGACAAAATCAATATTAATGTGAGGACAAACCGTATTTAAATTAATAGTGTAAGAAATTCAAGAAAATGGATTTTGATAAACTAGAAGATTACATAAAAATTCCAAAAGTAAGTATTTACGTTTACAAATATGACAAATGTATTACTTGAAATACATTTCAAGAAACATTTTAAGTTTCATAAAGTTTGATTGATTCCTAAATCTTCTTTAGAGTAGTACTGCATGGGAAAAATTCATGAGTGTCAAGATGGATATTTTGATTTTGTACAACGGCAAAATATGCAACGTTTCATAGATAATTGTTTCCATGCGGTATTATTTAAAAAAATTGTTTAAATGGCAACTCTATTGGATTTAAAAAATATCAAGTGAATATGAAAAAATACTCATGCACATAACAATTGCTGGACAAAAAGAAAAGAAATCGGGCCAAAATACATCCAAATTGCTGTAAAAAAAGCTAAGACATTTACTCGCACCAATAACCGCTCCTGTGAACGTCTCTGGAAAAACGAAATCCCCAAATAAAACTGAAAAAAGACTGGTCATCAAAGTGAAATGTCCTAAAATCATCTTCTCTTTAAATCTCCCCTTACAGAAGAACTAAAAAAATCAGGTCTCAAAAAAGTGAAAAAAGACAGATATCTCGTAAAAAAAAAAAAATAGAGCTTTTTAAAAATGTAATCATTCAAGGTAAATATGCTAAAACATATCAAGCCAATTACGTCAGAGTGAGTATTCATTAATAAAGTATTTGAACTAATATTTCAAGACTTGGAAGTATTAGCACTCAACAGACCTCATAATAACCCTCTAAAAAAAATTCTCGAAAACTGAGCGGATACGAACAGAGTACTTGTCTGGCCCGAAACAACGACCACGATTTGGAGTGGAAATTTTCTTCATATTTTCCGGTCCCAAAATCTTACAAGCAACAATAAACCATTTAATAATAGACATTTCCGAAGTCTCGAAATCGAGCTTCGTTTCCAACTGTATGATATCAACAAGTCAACTTCCCAATTTTTTTGGATGGAATGGATCGGATGAGAAATGATGAAATGAGATACATGGGATTCATGAGATGAGATCTATAGATCGTTGTATGGAGTTGATGGGATTAGATGGATGCAATTTATAGGATTCGATGGATGGAATTTACAAGGTTGGATGGGTAGATCGATGGATGGAATTTATGAGATAGCATAAATGGACTGATAAGTGAAATTGACATGATGAGGTGGACTGACTTGATGTGATTGATACAATTGATGGAATGAGATGGATGGGATGAATCGATATAATCCATGCGATGGGATAGATGTATTAATGGATGGAATTGATGGGATGAGACGAATGGATTGGCGAGTGAAATCGATCGTGGATCGACGGATGGAATGGATCGGATGATACGGATAGAGGCTATTGAAGGAATGGATTGAATGGGAAGTATGAATTGATGAAATTGGGTGAAGGGGTGCTTGAACCTTGAATTAATGAATGGAATAATAGCATGATAGTGATAGAATGATTGGGCTAAGATGAACGGATGGGAAGAATTGATGACATCTCATGAGATAAAATGGGTGGATGAGAGAATGGGATCGATGGATGGTATAAAGTGGTAGGATATGGATGGATAAATATATCAACAAACGAAAATGTACCCTCCAAAAAAATCTCAAGCACCTAAAAAAATCTTGTAAAACAAGAAAAACGAAAAAGGAAAAAGTAAAGTAAAGGAACGAGTAAAAAAAACACTCCAGAACGACCACTCTCAAGAAATAAAAAACCCGAAAAAAATAAACGGTAGGAAAACCCCAGAAAAAATTGTAAAAGACTAGAGAAAATACAAGAAGATGTAAATCCCCTTAAAAAAATAACTCTCCAAAATAACTACCGTCAAAAAACTTGAAACCCTCAAAATTAGAGAATAGAGAAAAAAGCTAAAAAATATCCTCTTGAAAATAATTTGAAAAGACTGAAGAAAGTACAAGAAAATAATAATGGTAATAATAACAATGACAATAGAAATAACGACAAAAATAAAAGTAATCTCCTGCCGGGTTCCTGGTCCTGCATCGGGCGCCTCCCCAGGTGATGGATTGGGGGATGCCTTCTGGAAACGGTCAGTACCGATATTCGGGGTGGACCAAAACCAGTCTATACAAACAGACACACTGATCACAGACACCTACCCAACACGAGTCCTGGTGATATTCCAGAGAGCGAATGGAGGAATGAGTGACTGGGGGCCCCTATAAACGGGACCACCAAAAAAGCAAGTGCTCGGGCTTACCTATAAACGGGATCCCCCGAAAAGCGAATGTGGTGGGTCCCTATAAACGGGCCACTATTGATTGAATGAACCGGCAATGGCACCGAAACGGACGCTCATAAACACGCACACTAAACAACCGGGTGATGGCGTCAGAATCCCTACGTCACTCGTCGGGGCAGGTAGCGCCGTCGCGGGACGCTAGAGGGTACCCCGAGGAAACCAGGCTCGATGCTCCTGGGCCGCCGGTTAGTACAGAGGCCCGGATCCCCTTAGCTGGGTGGACCTGGCTACCCTTTCAGCCGCCGAAAAATCACCCTGTTGTCGTAGTACCTGGTGGCGCCCGGATAGAACCATGCGGCAACAGCGGGAGGGGGGGGGGGGTCTTGGTGACGCCACTGGTTCCCGCGGCGGGGCGGCCTGTGCTGAGAGAAAGTGCGGCGGAGGGCGCTGGCATCCCATCACCAAACTACACATACACACACACCAACAAAAAGAGGAACAGCAGGAGACAAACAAGCAAAAACATGGAAATAAAACAAATTGAAAAAAGTTTAAACACATCAAACATCGCGGGGCCCCGAACCCCAACACAAAACGACGTCCCGGCGACGACAACGACGAAGAAAACGGACATAAAGAGTAGGACCAAGACGCTGCAACTGCGCGTGCGCGAAAGGATAGCCAGTGTTTCTAGTGCAGGCAGCGGAGCCAGTTACGCCTCCGCTGTCGACACCGAAACACAATCAACAACGGCACTGACCAAAATACAGGACGGACTCGACGTTATGGAACTACTGATGCTTATACGAAGCATAGCGACAAAATTGACTGAGGCAGCGGCCATACAGAAAAACATGAACATGACGGTCAAAACAGGAATAAAAACGATACTCGAAGCCGCCGACATAGCGCTGTTCAAGCTTGCAACGGTGGCACCGAAACAGCACAGGATAGCACAAGAAACGCCAGAGACAGAAACGAAATGACACAAGTGTCTGGGATACGGACACATCAAGGCAGACTGCAAGAGCAAGGACCGTACAAAAAGCTGCAGGAAATGCGGCGAGACGGGACATTACGCGACGGACTATAAAACAAGCCCGCCTGTCCCCTGTGCGCCGAGACGACGGGCCGGATAGTTCAGGGAAACCTGAACCGAAGTAGGACAGCAGACATGCTACTACCACAGGTAGCCGACGAACATGACGCGGACATCCTGATTCTGTGCGAACCGTACAGGGGAAGAACGACACGAATGTTCGTCACGAACAAGACAGAGACAACAGCTAGCTGGATAAGGGATGTCACCCAATCCCGCATGACTGCCAGCGGCGTCGGGGACGATTATGTCTAGGCCACGGTCGGCACTGTCACTTACGTCAGCGTCTACCTGACGCCCAACTGCACTGTGGCTGAGCTCGAAAGGAAGGTGGCGCTCCTTAAAGACGGAATCAGGGACATGCCTGGAGACGTTGTAGTCGCGGGGGACTTTAACGCGAGAGCAATCGAGTGGGGAATGACGGAAACGAACAGACGAGGACGGCTGCTTCTGGAAATGGCTGCACGGCTGCACCTAGTTGTAGCAAACACGGGAAACACGCCGACATTCAGAAGAACGGGATTTGGTTACTCAATCCCTGACATGACAATCACATCGGACAGGATACTACCACAGGTACGGGGATGCCGGGTGGTCGATGACTATACGGCCAGCAATCACCAGTACATCACCTTCGAAGTGGTAGGACGCAGTACGACGATACGGACGAGGACCCAACAGCCCCCGCGGTGGAACCTCAACAAACTCGACGTACGCAAATTTTCTGAGGAATTGGTGGCAGCACCGGCTCCGATGACGAAAATCCCCCCTGCGCTGACTGGCCGGCGGAGGGCGGAGAGACTGGTAGACGAGACGGCTAAACTAACGGAACGGCTGTGCAACAGCACAATGCTGAAAACCCGACAAAGACGAAACAGACGACCACAGTACTGGTGGACAGACGAAATAGCCGAGTTGCGAAACGTCTGTCTGGCAGCCCGACGACGAGTTACGATGGCAAGGGGAGGACCCGAAAGGGAGAATCTTCAAGCCGCGTAGAAGACAGCATGGAAAACACTGAGGAACGCCGTACGGGACAGTAAAACGCACTGTTGGAAGAAGCTCTGCGAGGAGGGAACGCGGACCCCTGGGGAACCGGTTACAAAATAGTGACTGGCAAACTCGTCGGCCGTGCTCCACCGGAAGTCAAGGACGCCGAAACCACAGGGCGGATAGTGGACGGACTCTTCCCGAAACACCCAATACGGACAAACGAAACGCACGACATAGAGACCCCGGTGGCCCTCACCTTTACTGCGGAGGAGCTTACGAGAGCATCCAACGCGATGAAGACAGGAAAGACGCCGGGACCAAACGAGGTGCCGGCGGAATTTCTTCGGTTGATGGTCAAACTGAGACCGGAGATATTTCTCGACCTGTACAATACGTGCTTGACGACAGGAACGTGCGGCGACCGGTGGAAGGCGGCGAGGCTAGTCCTTATCCCTAAGGGCAAGGGCGACCCGAACACACCATCTGCCTACCGACGGCTGAGCTTACTAGACGCGACAGGTAAACTGTTCGAACAGCTACTGAGACCGAGGCTGACAGACGCGATACTGGCTGGGGGTGGCCTCTCGGACCTGCAGTTCGGCTTCAGGAGGGGGCGATCAACAATTGGAGCAATCCAAAAAGTAGTCGAGGGCTTCCTGGAACTAGACAGACACTGCCACGCGGCACGACCGATCGTGTTGCTGGCAACACCGGATATACGGAACGCATTCAACTCTGCCAGGTGGATGGATATCTTGGAGCCGCTTAAGGGCGGTGTCGGGATTCCAGCGTACCTGGCCCGGGTGGTGGACGACTACTTGAAAAACAGATGCATAACCTACGAGACGACCGAAGGACGGGTGACAAGACAGATCACCGTGGGCGTCGCTCAAGGGTCAATACTGGGACCGGACTTTTGGAATAGTTTATACGAGGGCCTGCTGATGACGTGGCGGTGGTTATCACCGAGCGGTCTCCTGAACTGGCACAGCTGAAGCTCAACCAGACGGAGAGACGAGTAGGAAGATGGATGACAGACCACGGACTTCAACTTGCGATAGAAAAGACGGAACTGACGTTTTTCACGAGGAGACGTATACAGACGAGACGGTCCATGAGGGTCGGGACGGACGAAATTGAGACCAGAGGCGAAGTCAAGTACCTCGGGGTGACCCTAGATACGAAGATAACCTCCTGGCTTCACATACAAAAAATAGCCCGGAAGGTGGCCGAGAGGACAGCATCCTTAAGTCGCCTGATGGAAAACACGAACGGACCACGACCGGGGAGACGACGACTACTGATGGCGACAACCCACTCGATTCTCCTGCACAGCGCGGAAGTCTGGTCTGATGTCCTGAAGACAAAAAAGTACAGCAAAGCAATGACGATGGTACAGAGACAGGGTGCGCTGAGGATCGCCTGCTCCTACCGGACTGTCTCTGCACAAGCTGTTCTGGTGGTGGCAGGCGTCATTCCCGTGGATCCTCTTGCCTTTGCGCGTACGAGGATCTACGAGAGCAGCGGGGACATAGGACGAAAGGACGCGGCAACTATCGAACGCGACAGGACGATACAGGTGTGGCAACAGCGGTGGACAGAAGAACGAACAGGCAACTGGACGAGACGACTGATAAAGGACCTGAGACTTTGGACCGGAAGGAAGTTTGGGGATGTTTCTACATCACCCAGCTCTTGACGGGTCACGGCTACTTTCGACGGTACCTTTACAAAATGAACAAAATACGGACGCCAAACTGTACGTACTGTGAACACGAACGAGACGACGCGAAACACACCTTTTTCGGGTGCAACCGCTGGACAGGACTTAGACTCGAACTAGAGACGAGCGTTGGCGGCATCACCCCGGACAATATCGTACAGGTGATGCCCCACAAGACGGAATGGTAGAAACTAGTTGCTACCTATACAGAGACGATACTGAGAGGAAAAAACGCAGATGGCTGCCTCACATGACAGAGCAGACGAACTGACGTGAACGAAAACGAACACACGGAACGACCAGACGATCACGGACAGAACACCCAGCTAGAAGTAATATTAACATAGTTCCTGGCTGGGGGTGGACGAAGAGGAGTTGGCGGTTTAGTGGGTAGGCTTCGGGAGTCCCACATATCCACCGGCGAGGCTGGTGGAATCCGCAACCAGGATTCCGAAACTTCTGTTCTCTTCTTCTCTCTTCCTATCCCGAAAGGAAGAAAGAAAATCTTGACGTGCCAAATGAAAAATAATCAACAGAAGGGAGGATTCTCAAATTGACAGGAAACGATGTTCTTATTAATCCAAATTTATTCACGAAAAAAATGCGTCTTCCACAGTCGTACGGCGCAAACTGGAATGAATGGAATTTCATTGGAATCTATATTACTTCTCAGTCCAACTCATAGTCATAGACGTTTTCATTGACAAAACCAGTGATGATCGAAGTCAATTCAATGAAATTTTCCTCTGACGTCTATCGGCTATCGACCTCGCGCGAGCTAACCCTGAATCGCTGACGGTGCATCAAGTTCACCGAACGTTCAAGCAATAATCATGAAGCAATAATATCATTAGAAGGGGTAAATTACCAATATTCGGGGGGAAATACGAAAATCATTAAAAGTAGTGATAACATGCACCCAAAAAAAGGCAGTCTGCGTTTACAATACTGCATAATTTACAAATGCACCTCGACTTTGTAAACTTATCTCATTCTCAATAAACCTCATAGTATTTTTATACAATATTGAGTTGGGGATTGACTCATTTTGGCAATCCTCGAATTACCTGTTCTCGACAACTCGTTCCCCACGTTAACGAGATGCGTGGGCATAACATAACCCTATTGGATGAACAAATATCAAGCGGAAATGGAAAAATATCAAGTCACATGACAAGTACTCGACAAAAAGAAAAGAAATCAAAGTGCAAAAAACAGCATAAACGCTGTAAAAAAAGCTGAGACAAGTACATTTATTCACACCAATAGCCGTTTCTGTGGAACTCTCCAAAAAACCAAATCCCCAAATCAAACTGAATAAAGACTGATTTCCTAAGTACCACCTCCTAGTAATCGTTTTCTCTCAAAACCTTTCCTCACGGAAGACCTCAATAAATCAGGTCTCAAAAGGGTGAAAATAGAGACCGATGAATAAACGGAAGCATATAAAGCCAATCACGTCAAAGTGAGTGTTCATTCATAGAGTACTTGAATTAATGTCTCAAGATTTGGAAATCTCAAAAACTAAGTGGATACACACAGAGTACATAGCTGTCACAGTCATCGATCGAATATCACTAGAAATTTGTTACCAATATTACTAGTGTCACTAGAGCAGTGAATGCGAAACAAACACACGAGCGTCTGAAAGGTGTGCGAAAAAATTCACAAATTTGAGACGCGGATCTTCTTGTCGATCCCGTCTATGCAGCGAGAGCGTGAGTAGAGGCCCGAAAAATCATAATTTCTTTCGTATTTTCCTTTTTTACAACCGTTTAGGTTTTCGGACACCCATATGGGTTCTCGAACTCTTTGGAGTTTGTGGTTTAAGGTAAAATCCCTCGCCATATGGCGTTATTCGGGTTCCGTTTATCGTCAAGCTTTATTTAGAGTCGCGCCAGGTGAGCATTGAATAGAAGAGGAGAATTTAAGCGAAATATTACCGTGTTACCCTTCGATTTTCAATGTTTTCCGAGTTTATCTGTTCGGGAACAGTAAAAATCTAGTTGAGATGCTAGTGCTCCATTTAGCGGATGTTAGATTTGACGGGAGTTCCGCTTACGATGTTAGTTGGGAGGATGCGGGGTCGGATTACAGCCATCACTGCCCCCAGGTACCCGTGGCTGCATTTTAATAGTTACGTTTCTGTTTTTGAGTTGCGTTTGCCGCAATGATCTAACTTCTCGGAGAGACTGCCGGTACAGTAAACCCTCGTATTTTCTATTAGAAAATACCGTTTTATCACACTGAGTGTTTGGGGAATCGGTTTTCGAGTTTCCTGTTGTGTTTGAATTTCGCTTCGAGCTGGATTCGGTGTCCGCGATACTTGGCGTTCTCGCATTGAGTCTCTCGCGCGCCGTGTCTACCCCCTGGACGTTCCAGCGTAGCCAGCCGGAACGTGAGCGCGAGAGCGGTCAGTTGCTGCCGAGACCTGACCGAGAGACACCGCTTCTTGCTGCGCTCCACACATACGTAAGTGGGGCCATGGTACTCCTCGCCTTTTTAGGTGTATAGCGACTCTCATTTCAAGCAGGTCTACAAAATTTTCGGAGCATCCGAAGAAACGAAAAAATGCAAACTAATCGTAAGTTTAATATCATTAAAAATGAAAAGAAATATGTGCAAATATAATTCAAAAAGAAAACAAGTCCACATGAAAAAAAAATGCATGAACGTATCAGAAACCCTTTGAGTCAAAGTGCGGCGGGCTAACCACTACGCTACGGCCACCTCTTGAAGACTCTTATCATGCCAGACCGTGACACAATAATATTAATTAATAAAACCTGGATTCCAAAGATTCCAAAGACAATAAAGTTATTCCGATGATATTCCTGGAGAATACAATTTTCAATGATTCCACGATACATTATTATAAATTTGATCTTGGTAAATTGAACAACAAGTGGCATACATTCCTCAAGTAATTCCGACATAATGTAAGCTTAACTTTGAACTCTCATTTAGACATTTGTTTTATGAAGGATCTGTTGTAGGTGGAAAGAATTTTGGTACGGCGAAAAATGTACAAAATAATTACACTGGTTTATTGAGAGTCGCTAATATATACAATGAGAAAAGGAAATTGTAGAAATCCCGAAAGTCGTGGTGAGACACTCCCGAGATACGTGCGTTCCGTCGGCCTCGTGGTCGAGAGTGACCCGAGGTACGAAACGGGTGAGCGCGACACGTGTGTGACAATCCTGAAATATCCCGAAAATCCCGATGAGAATTGAGAAAATGTAACTGTGAATAAGTTCTGAGATGGTTCTTGAGTGAAACTGTGCAAAGCGTTTTGTAAGGACGCGTTGTACACGTGATATATTGCCGAAGAAAAAGTATAGAGAAAGCCAATTACTAAGATGGCCGAACGACAGGGGTCACACACGTGGTTGCTGAGGAATCAATCATGGCGATCGATGAGTATCGATGTCGCACATATGAGCAATTCCCCAAAAATAATTGATGGCCCAGAATGTGGCGACGCCCGCGGCAACGGGTGAACTCTTGCCCGAAGGGCCTCGCGTTGCCCGTCGCACGTGAAAATGTCGCCCGACCCGTGGCGCCAATTGAAGCAGAACGTGAACCGTAACCAGAGGCTCGCGATGCCCGTCAACCTTTGTTCATTCCTGAACATTCAGCCTCCCATCGGCAGCAGCGCTGACGATTGATCCCGATTGAGGTATTGGAAGTAGAGCCAGCGTGACGATGGGCCGCTTGAGTGTTGTTGTCGCCGTTCTGATGGTGACAACCCGAGTGAGACCGTTCGAGCCCGGATGAAGCTGTGTAACCCGCGCGAGAGGCCATTTTGAGGGAGGTAGATTATCGTGGGTCAGCAGAACCATGGACCCAACCTGAATTGCGTGTGAGGGATGATGTCACTTCCAGATAGCCTGCTGCCTCTGAAGATACACCCTTGGCCAATGATCCCAAAAGAACTGGAGGCGTTCTTGAATGAGTTGCCAGCGTGAGAGTCTGGCCGTGTTGATTTCCCGAAGTGATGGCTCTGGTATCGCCGTGAGTGCCTCCCCGATGAGAAAATGCCCAGGTTTGAGAGCAGATAAATCCTCTGGATCATCTGAGAGTGGTTCGAGCGGATGAGAGTTGAGCATGGCCTCAATTTGTGTGAGAAGAGTCGTATATTCTTCAAACGTGAGGCTCGTCTCACCAATCGTCCGACGAAGGTGATGTTTGATCGATTTGACGGCCGCCTCCCATTTACCACCCATGTGAGGAGCGCCCGGTGGATTGAAAACCCATTTAGTCCCGTCAGTTGCCAGCACTTGTGCGATTTTGTCAGATTCCCGTGTCCCGGATTTGAAGAGTCGCTGTAATTCTGCATCTGCACCCTGAAAGTTGGTCCCGCAATCTGAATAAATTGTGTGACACATTCCTCGTCTCCCGGTGAACCGACAGAATGCCGCGATAAACCCGTCCGTGGTGGAGTCTTTAACAACTTCAAGGTGCAGAGCTGAAGTCGCAAAACATACGAAGATGCACAACCAGCCCTTGTAACATCTGTTCCCGCGCCCGCGCCAACTTTTGAGTGATATCGGACCCAAATTATCGACACCGGTAATCAGAAATGGTCGTGCTGGCGTAACCCGTGAGATTGGCAACTGTCCCATGAGTTGCTGCGCCTTGAGTTCCCGAAAGCGAGCACACCATATGCATCGCAAGATGAATGAACACACCGGAGCCCGTCCTCCGATGATCCAGCGGCTCTGTCGTAAATGAGCCAACGTGAGTTGCGTTCCTTCGTGTAACGTCCGTTGATGAGCATCAGCAATGAGTAATTCCGTTAAAGGTGAGGCCCGAGGGAGGATGACTGAGTGTTTGCTCTCAGGTGGTAAGGCTGAATGCTTCAGTCGTCCTCCAACCCGAAGAATGCCTTGATGGCCCGATTCGAGTGTCTTGAGCTCTGAAGAGAAATGTGCCCCCTGAATGGCTTTGACCCAATAAAGCCGTGCGTTTTCCAGGTCTCCCGGTGAGATGGCGTGATTGGATTGACCGTCGCCCAATAATCCGTGATCTCTTCTTCTCAGGTTTGTAAGCGCCTTGAATAGAATAGCGGTGATTCTCAACAACCGAGTGAGAGATGAATATCTGTGAATGAGATCGAAAATAGGTGAGATTGTGGTCGAGATAGTGAACGTAAGACCTGGGCGCTCTTCGAGCGCCGCCGAGTTTTCCGTCCCGATGCGTTGAATTGGCCAATGGTTTGAGGACTTTGCTGCCAGTGAGGCCCATCCCACCAAGTTGGAAATTGCTTGAGCTGAGAGATGGTTAGCCCGCGTGATGCACAATCTGCAGGATTGTCCCGACCCGGTGTGAATTTCCATTGGGCGCGAGGTAAGAGCTCCTCAATAGATGAGACCCGATTCCGAACGGAATCCTTCCACCGCGAAGGATGACTCGTTACCCAAGTGAGAGTGACCATGGAATCCGTCCATAGATACACCCGTGCATCATCAAGACCCAGAGTTTCTTGCACGTACCGTGTGAGTTTTACCAGCAGCAATGCTGCTGCGAGTTCCAAGCGTGGAATCGTGAACCGCTTGATCGGTGTGACCTTTTGTTTTCGCGCACACCAGAGAGACCTTTGTCATGTCTCCTGGCCCCGTAACCCGAACGTAAACGACCGCTCCCATTGCCAATTGAGAAGCATCCGAGATATCGATGAGTTTCGGCGCAGACAGACCCATGAGTTACTGACCTCCGAAGTGACGGGGTCGTCCCAACCCAATTTCTCCAACCAAAGTCGTTGGAGAAGAATCTTTGCCCGTATGATCACTGGTGAGAGGAAGCCCAAAGGGTCATAAAGCTGGGCAATCTCCGATATAATAACTCGCTTGGTGATATCAGTCCCGGCGGTGTAGGGAAGCGTCGTGAAAGTGAATAAGTCTGTGCTTGGTATCTATGGGAGTCCAAGAATCTTGGTCTCACAGTCTTCAAAAGACCGAGAAACCTCCGTATGAGTATGAACGCCGATGCAAGTGAGAAGATCCGGATTGTTGCTTTGCCATTTCGCGAGTGGAAAGCCGCCCGCCCCGCAGATCCCGATTAACTGTTGAGCTCGAGTGCTGAGTTCGGACAGTTGATCAGCACCCCCGTAAATATCATCTACATATCGCCCCGTTGTAAGCAGTGCGATAGCTTCAGGATATTTCTCGCCCTCATCCTGCACCAATTGGAGAAGCACCCGAACCGCGAGAAATGGTGCAGGCCACGTTCCGTATCCGACCGTTGTCGACTGATACGGGACAAAATTTCCGAGATCGTCTGCCCAAAGAATGCGTTGAAGGTCCCAATCGTCCCGATGTACTCGGATTTGTCTGAATATCTTCGTGATGTCCGTCGCGAATACGAATCGATGGCGCCGAACCCAAGTAGTACGTCTGAGATGTCCCGTTGCAACTTAGCGCCCGTGTGCAAAATCTCATTGAGTGAGACGCCCGAGTCGGTGTTGCTCGACCCGTTAAAAACAACCCGAAGTTTGGTAGTCGTGCTACTTTCTTTCAGCACCCCGTGTTGAGGAAGATAATAAGTCTTATCCCGATTATGAGAAGTAAGTGGTGCCCGAACCATGTGTTGCATGGACTCGTACTCCGTGAGAAATGAAGGGTAAAGATCCGAATAAGTAGCGTCCCGCGAGACCTTCCGACGCAACCGTTGGAGGCAAGCCAATGCCGTGTGATACGACCCACTCGATTGGCCTGATGACGATTCGATGGGAAACCGAACGACGTATTGACCCGTTGAATCCTGTGAATGACTGAAAACAAAATGGGACTTACACTCCCGCTCTTCGGGTGTGAGTTGTGAGCCCGATTGTACAGGAGCCTCTTCCTGTACCCAGAACCTTGTGAGCAGATTTTGAATATCTTGGAACCCGTGATCAATGGTTGCGTGGTGCACAAGCCCAGTTGAGGGTAGAGAATCGTCCACCGGCCCGAGTATCGTTCAACCAAAAATAGTATTCTGTGCAATGGGCGTGTCCGGTGGTCCTCGCTTGATCTGCGCCCGAATGAATTGCCCGTAAACATCTGCCCCGAGAATGAGATCGACCGAACTTGATAAAGAGAAATCCGGGTCTGCTAGCTCGAGACCCTGTAAATGACACCAGTGCAAATGCGATACAGGAAATGAAGGAAGAGTAGGCATTAACTTGTTAATCATGTGAGCTTTTATTGAAAGAAAATCCGATGAATGAATTGAGTGGAGATTGCAGCTGACCGACCCGCGCGTGTGTCCCGATAGTGTTCCTCTAATCCCGATAATCGGAATCGAGGAGGACTCTCGCCGAAGTCGGAGTCGATGAACGAGCGCATCCGAGATGAGCAATATCTCGGAGCCCATATCGATCAACATCCGCACCCGATGAGTTGCCCTAGTAGAGGTTGAGAGGTCAGCCTGACCCGTACCAAGAAGGACTCCCGTTCTTGAGGTTCCCGAACAAGTTAACGCCCCACTATCTCATAGAGTTGGACCCGGTGTCTTCGCTGAAGAGGGACCCGATGAGGTTGAGGCGGTTGACCCGGTTGCGCCTCCCGGTTGTGAAGGACCCGACGATGATGAGGAGGTCCCATATTTAGACCACCCCACGTGTATCATGGTGTGGTGTTTGCGGTCACACTCTTTACATTTGGTAGTGGTCTGACACGCAGTTACATTCCGCCGACCCAAACAGTTAAAACAGAGCCGCAATGTCTTAACCTGTTCCCGACGAGCCTCTTGTGTCATATTCCGAAACTTCGGGCAATAGACGATGTAATGAGACTCCTGACAAAGCGAGAAAGCTTGCTCGCTGTTTCCGGTCGTAGCTGCGTCGACCCCTGCTCCCGCAGGTCGAGATGACTTTGAGGTCGTTCCCGTTGATCTTTGAGATGATCCCGTTGCGTTGGCATTGCCGACCTCCGTCTCTTCCAGCGCCCGAGCCCGATTTGTGAGGAAGATTCTCATGAGAGCGGAAGGAGGTGGTTCTTGCGACTGACCGGCCCGAATCTTCCAAGCTTTCCGTGTACCTTGGTCAAGACGTCTCGAGGTGGCGTGAGCCAGAACCCAATCTTAATGCTCTACAGGAGCTCCCAATGCCTTGAGTGAGTTGCACGCCTCCGTGATGTTGTGAAGGAGCGCGTGTAACTCCTGAGCTGAGTGCGAGGCGATGACCCGAGTTTGATGAAGATTCTCCAAATGAGACGAGACCAAAATACGTTTATTTTCGTATCGCTCAAGCAAAGTCTCCCACGCCGTCGCGAATGAATCCGCTTCGATGGCCAGACTTGCGATCAACTTGGCGGCTTCTCCCGATGTAGATGCCCGTAGTTGGTGCATCTTCTCCCCGTCCGTAATATCCTGGTTCTCCCGAACAAGGGCCGTGAAGAGATCCCGAAATGAGCACCACTCCGAGTATGCTCCCGTAAAGTTTAGCAGAGCTATCTTGGGAAGATGAGCCCTGCCCCCGCTTGATGATGTGCTGCCAGTCAGCTGGCCTCCCGATGCATCCCGCGATGGTGGTTGAAGTTGATCCCGAAATCGTCCAACTTGCGTAATTATATCCGTTCGGAGATCGAAAGCGAGAGAATACACGTCATCTTGCACGTACTCACTCGACATGAAGTCAACCGAACATGACTTGCTGATAAGGTCGTGAACCTTGGTAAACGATGCCCAGAGATCTTCCGCCGATGATTGGATCCCGTCGAGTTGTGACAGTGTGAAGGCAGTGGCCTCGACATCGGTCAACCGACTGAGAAGAGCCCGAAGCCCTTTAACGCGAGCTTGTTGAGTGACAACCTTGAGTAACAAGGAACCACTCGGTACCGTTTTGAGAGATTCGCGAGCGCTCGCTGGCGATTTGTTCCGTTGAGAGGTCGTCGCAGGCGACTTTTCCCATTTTGAAGGAGCCGTTCCCGACGCGCCGGCTCTATCCGTAGTGACCAGTATTTTAAGCGCACCCGCGTCGCTCTCATCCTCCGCACTGTCAATGTGTGTCTCATGATCGGACATGATGTCCCGAAACGCGAGCACAACCCATTAAAACCGTGAAAAAACCGAGAGCGTGGAATAAATGGCGAATGTGTACCGACACACAGCGAGGAACCCGAAATCTCACGGAAAATTCCGGAAGAAATAAGCAAAAATGTCCCGAAAAATGTTCAAAGCAACCGAGAGTGTTGAATGAACACAATAACGATCGAACCGCACCGTATGAGCACAAGAAATCCGAAAATGTCTGCAACTGTCAGTAAATTACCGTGAGGGACCGAAAATCCGATGCGGAAAAACCGTAAACCAGATGTCCCAGTTCCACAACCACTGAATCTCACTTTATACACTTAAACGTCGTGCACCAAAACCCAGCAAATCCGGCTTGAAGGACCAAAATGTTTTATGAAGGATCTGGTGTAGGTGGAAAGAATTTTGGTACGGCGAAAAGTGTACAAAATAATTACACTGGTTTATTGAGAGTCGCTAATATATACAATGAGAAAAGGAAATTGTAGAAATCCCGAAAGTCGTGGTGAGACACTCCCGAGATACGTGCGTTCCGTCGGCATCGTGGTCGAGAGTGACCCGAGGTACGAAACGGGTGAGCGCGACACGTGTGTGACAATCCCGAAATATCCCGAAAATCCCGATGAGAATTAAGAAAATGTAACTGTGAATAAGTTCTGAGATGGTTCTTGAGTGAAACTGTGCAAAGCGTTTTGTAAGGACGCGTTGCACCCGTGATATATTGCCGAAGAAAAAGTATAGAGAAAGCCGATTACTAAGATGGCCGAATGACAGGGGTCACACACGTGGTTGCTGCTCTCGCCGGTGATCAAAGACTGAGGAATCAATCATGGCGATCGATGAGTATCGATGTCGCGCATAACCAATTCCCTAAAAAAGATTGATGCCCCAAAACGTGGCGACGCCCGCGGCAACGCGTGAACCCTTGCCCGAAGGGCCTCGCGTTGCCCGTCGCACGTGAGAATGTCGCCCGACCCGTGGCGCCAATTGAGGCAGAACGTGAACCGTAACCCGAGGTTCGCGATGACCGTCACCCTTTGTTCATTCCTGAACAACATTGAAACTATTCATTATCAATTGAACTAGAATTCTTCCCGGCAGTTATTAACACGCAACAAGGATAAATCAGTGATTATTCGAATTTATAGACGTTACGAAACTAATTGCCCGTGCGATAGCGCACTCAGCAATATAATTTTTTTACAACTAAAACAAAACTAATTGCACAATAAAACGAAATACTCAAGAAGCAGAACGAGACGATGGCTCGAGTTTCTCAGAAGATCTATATCCGCTAATTCGACCTCGGAAACAGATTTTCGATATTTCGAGAGTACGAATAACACAGGCGCACGAAGGAAATTAAGTTGGTTGTGCAGTGGAAATGGCTATACTTTTCGTACGTTTTTTAAGCTGCTGAATCAATATTGAAATTTAAAATTACGATCCTATGTACCATTTTTTTGATAACCTGAAAAAATCATGTAAATAGGCCATTATGGGGGGCCGATGGTTCCCCCCTCCCCCTAGGGAGGGGGGAGGGGGAACCATTGGCTTTCAATGTACTTTGATATTCACATACTCACACCATGTTAGAAGTATCAACACAGTAGGAACTAAAAAGCACGAATCCAGGATATACAGAACTCGTCGTATATTTGCCGAAAACTACCAAAAAACCGCATTTTTCAACGCTAGCACGGTAAAAATACATCTAAGACTTACATATCTATAGATTTCTTGACCGACTGATTTAAAACTTTTCAAAGCTGATATTACTCCATCGACAACACTCCAAAATACCTGGAACCGCTTAAAAATGTCTATTGTCTTCTTCTGTGACGCACCTTTTTTTTTCAAACGACCTATTTAATGGATTTCCTTTGCGTCTTATGCCTTTCCTGGATGTTTTCTTCTTCAACATCCAACAGGAATCAGCCATCATATTAATATCCCAATGTCCCAGATATCGACGTTCCATTTCTTCGAAATCGTCGGTTGAAAAATGTACAGATGTATAAGTCTTACATATATTTTGAACGTACTGGCGTTAACAAATACGGTTTTTTCGTAGTTTTCAGCAAATATAGGGGTTCTGCATGCTCTTGATCCGTGCCTTTTAGTTCCTACAGTTTTGATACTTATGACATGGTATGAGTATGTGAATATCGAAATACATTGACGCCAGTGTTACCAGACGAAAACGGTTGACCGTATTAGATGGCGCCACAAAACGTACCAGAATGGAAAATTTCGTACCAAAATTTAAATTGACCAAAAGGTATTAGATAACAAAACGTCGGACGAGAAATAATAATTCAACTACAAACAATGCGTCATGGTTAGTGTAAATGACTGTTTTCCCAATAGGTTCACCCAAATGAATACGTTTATATTTAGATAATTATTTTTTCAATGTTTTGTTGTTACGAAAATATTTTGTGCGCATATAACATTACGTTAACAAGGGAGAGGTTATGTTAAATAAATTGATACACAAAATCCAACCATCTTAACTGCATAATGTCTTACAATTTATTTTATAAATTTCATAAATAATATCTCGTGATACTTTTTTTTTTCTTCATTTTTTTTACATCATTCGTCGAGTACAGCGCAATTTTTAAAATCATGAATATTTTTTTTATGATTGTATTATCACAGCATCTTATCAAAACTAAACTAATTGAGCCTTCATATACCCAAACGAGCACATTCGGTTTTTCAATAACTAAATCGATCATTCAAAATCAATATTTCATTTTTTTTTATTCCCACTTAGGCTTACGGTTCAATAATGACTCATTCGGCTCCCAATCGTAACATGTGTTTGATTTACCCAAGAACTCCTTGGCGTGTAAAATACTTTGACATGTCTCAACGTTCAGTTGATTTCGAGCCTTATTCTTCATCAACGTTAGTTGCGAAAATGCTCTCTCAGCGGCTGCTGATGAATGTGGCAAACAAAGCAGTCCTTTCACAAACTTTGAAAGATGAGGAAACATATTGTAGCGAATACATGAAGTTGGCGAGAGATAATGGGGATAGAAAAACGAAAGAAAGACGCATGGGTTGACGGAACGACGAATGTTGAATAAAAGAGACAGTCTGGATCGAGAGATATAAACGAAAGGACGTGTCGGTTATATAAAAATAAAATAAAGATCTGTTCGTCCCGCATAATTGTGTTATTATTTAAAGTAAAAACGTTACAATATATTTTTTCAATTAACTCCACATACCAAAAACCTATTTCCAAAATTCTTCCATGCTTTCATTTTTATGCTCTTGAAGCTCGACCAAATTAGGTAGAAGCCGCCATTCACTGTCGAGTTTTTCGATATCGTCAACAAGCATAGGAAAGAAGTTGAGTGCGTCGCTAGCGATAGAAGGAGTTTCTCCTTGTAAAACTATCTTGGGGTTGAAGTGACTGACGAAAATGAGGGTTGCAATTTCAAAATCAAATCGCTTCTTAATTTGCTCCGACAAAGTGACATAAAACGAAAGAGCATATGTTGTGAAATTGTGGATTTCTTTAGCTTCAACGTCCCCACTTTTTATGAGGAGTTCCGTTTTCGCTCCAGAATACATGTTTTCTATAGTAGGCCAACCAAATAGACATTTTTTCTTGACAAAAATAATAATGGATAGAGACAGGTATCATCGGACGCGGAATCGCCCCCCGATCATAACTGCATACTTTTCCACTCGAGATTTTTCTCAAGGAATTTGTTATTAACAAAATAGTGAAAAAAAACGCATTTTTTTTGGTTTTTTGCTTCTAAAAGGAAAAGTAATGGAAGAATATCGATGGTCTCAAAAGGCGAAATGTAGAGAACTAAAAAAAGAAGAAAATGAGAGGTGAAACAACCCGATCGGTTAATAATTAAGAGGGAAAACTCAAAAAAACCGAAAAAAATAGCATGTTTTCAAAAATTCATACCGCAGTCATTTTTTGGATTTCAGCATAGGCTCTTCGCGACATAGTTGATACTAGAAACTATTTTGGGTGTGAAAAATTTAGATGCCGTCCGATAATTAGTTTCCGCGTAATTGAGACCGAAAGTTTTTTATGCCATTATTTCCAGCGAAGCTCGATGCTCTATCGGTCGTCCAATTTTCATTTTCCAAACGAATTCGGAAAATAGAATGGATTTGCAACAAAATGTCAATCTTCGTTTTTTATTTAAGACCCGAGAAATAGGTCAAAACTGCGCGCGAACATTGGAAAAAACGGACGAGCACGCAAGAGTGGTCGTAGAGTGGGGACTTGCGTGCAGTGCGCTTGTATTACTATATATGCGCCTTCCCCGCATACGTTCTACCCCCACTCCACGACCACTCTCGCGCGCTCGGCCGTTTTTTCCAATGTTCGCGCGCAGTTTTGACCTATTTCTCGGGTCTTAAATAAAAAACGAAGATTGACATTTTGTTGCAAATCCATTCTAGTTTCCAAATTCGTTTGGAAAATGAAAATTGGACGACCGATAGAGCATCGAGCTTCACTGGAAATAATGGCATAAAAAACTTTCGGTCTCAATTACGCGGAAACTAATTATCGGACGGCATCTAAATTTTGCACACACAAAATAGTTACTAGTATCAACTATGTCGCGAAGAGCCTATGCTGAAATCCAAAAAATGACTGCGGTATGAATTTTTGAAAACATGCTATTTTTTTCGGTTTTTTTTTCAGTTTTCCCCCTTAACTATTAACCGATCGGGTTGGTTCACCTCTCATTTTCTTCGTTTTTTAGTTCTCTACATTTCGCTCTTTGAGACCATCGATATTCTTCCATTACTTTTCCTTTTAGAAGCAAAAAACCAAAAAAAATGCGTTTTTTTTTTACTATTTTGTTAATAACAAATTCCTTGAGAAAAATCTCGAGTGGAAAAGTATGCAGTTATGATCGAGAGGCGATTATGCGTCCAATGATACCTGTCGCTATCCATTATTATTTTTGTCAAAATCTGATGATTTTAGAGCTTATTTGGTTGGCCTATAGGCATGAAGTTTCGAGGATTGCTAGGGTCAACTACTGCGAGTCGGCCTGTATCGAGATAATCTTATCTCAAGAAATTTCGGAGAATATTCCGACAGAGATCCCGCACTCGAGTTAACAATAAGTGCAATTTTAGCTTTTCCGCTTGGAACTCGATATTTAATCGATTTACTGTTTCCAAAATGTGAGACATAAATGTAAAATAAATTTTGAAGCTCAGGCTCTTGAGCTGAGAGAGAATCATCTGACTGGTAGGAAAATTGTCTTCGAAGCACTCATTTGTGAAAAAGAGAATGAGAGCAATCCCAGTTCTCTAAAACACGATCTACTGCTGCCTAATATGGGAGTAAAAATATAAACCTGATAAATGAAGCAACAAGAGATAAAGAAAAAATATTTAAGACACCGGAGATGATCACAATCTATCGTTAGAAAATAGTGAAATTACTCCAGTCGTAGGAAATTGTCCATGGAAAATTCGGATACTTACTCATTTAATAAAATGGTAAGTACTCACTTCGATAGACAGCCATCTTGTTTGACTAGGATGAAGCAATTTGCGTGGTTTCAAATTCACAAATGCTTGGAACTCCTGAAGTCGTTCCACTCTATTGCTGCTATGGCATATGTTTTTTGCGTGATCTGGTGTAGGTGGTTTAAAAATAATAAGAGTGCGAGATGGGTGGAGGTTTTAACAATTTATTAAACTAGAATTGAAGTTCCAATGATTGGCGATGGATGGTGATTTTCCCCGATGAGATTTGACAGCACGTGGCTCGTTACCCGCGTTGATGAACGAGGCCAAGATGGCTGCCCACGTGGTCCCGGTGAGAAAAGCGTAAACCCCGATTTATCCCGTGTTGATACACCCGTGAAAGACCCAAAATATTCCCGAGAGTGATATGATAGATGCGAAGAACCGATGTACAAATTAGCTACATGAATCCTGTTGAGAGGATTCCCCAAGAACCCGGAAACTTAGCGTAAATTAAACTACGTGTGTGCTTCTCGCCCTCGTGATCGATACGTACTGATCTTTCGCTCGAGGCGATCGATGAAGACGCACCGCGCGCATGCGCGCGGTGCGTCTTCTTCACCTCGAACGAAAGAGTGCCCGGGAGGTAGCGACGCCCGTTTTGGCAACGGGAACGAGCACCCGATTGCTCTATCTCTCCGTTGCCGTACCCGGCTAGCTCGGGGAGATGCTGCCGCCAGCGACAGCGCGTGGAAACCCGAGTCCCATTTAACCACGCGGCCGCCGGGACTGTCTCAATCCCGAACAGAATAAATATTTGTAAACAAGCCTGACCATGTCCTCGACGCTTTTAGGCAATTTCTGTGTGGCTGCCGATGAGCACAAGTGGGCTGAATGACAGACATATCCCGTAACGAAGAGATGTGGTAAATTTTCTTTAAATTGAGCCTGCACTCCACGGATGTTCCCCATCATTACAGATACATTATCGGCTGCAAATCCAATCATGTTTTCTATTGGAATTCCCAGATTTTTCGGATGCTCAGTTGCGTCAACTGCGTTGAAAAGATCTTCAGCACCAGACGATGTCACTTTGATGAGACCGAGAAAACTATCCCGACACTGCCCTATGCTATCATCAAGAGACTCGGTAGAGTCTCGGGACAAGTACATTTGACAGCTCTGTCTGTCGTCTGCTGGCCCGAGGCCTGCCCGAGTATATTATCTCTGAATAAAACGATTCGCGGTGGTGGGGGTAAAAACTGAAAGTCATTTTCTTGAAGTACGAAGCTCAGGAGACAGATGAGGACTTGAAAATTGAAATGGAGACTACTTAAGAAAAAATCTTTCGATTGAGCCTAAAATCAACACGATTGATGCCGTATTTGCTGAGAAAAAACTTTGCACAGGCTCAAGATTATGCAAAAAATACCAAAACATCGGAAGATTAGCGTGCCTGTATACGACACAATGGAAGGCCTCTCTGCACCTTCGGAGCTTGTGATTGGTCGCGATCCTCTTACCCATACCACGGAAAGTTTGTATTTGACGGTAGTTTTCACAGTGTAGAGTGCGAGATGCGTAAACAGCGTGTTTTTTGTGAACTTTCCCGTAGGTCTGTCGTGGGTAAAATTTGAACTAATTTGTACGTCAGAGTCCCAAATTTGTATCCGAGTATTGACAGACGGTAAAAATTTCATTTCATTTTTCTTTACGTACAATTAGCTCCAAACTTTGTAATCGGGGGTTTTCGGGGTCGCTGATTACAAATCTGCACTCAAAATTTAGAAATTCAATATGGCGGATACAATATGACGGACAATAACTGGGAAAATCGTCCAAGAAAAGCGAAAGTTGGTACGGGGGGGTTTTCGGGTTGCTGATTACAAATCTGCAAATCTGCACCCAAAATTTCGAAATTCAAGATGGCGGATACAATATGGCGGACAATAACTCCGAAAAACGTTTGAGAAAAGCGAAAGTTGGTACGCTGAGGTTTTCGGGTTCACCGATTATAAATCTGCATCAAAAATTTCGAAATTCAAAATGGCGGATCCAACATGACGGAACATAAATGCAAAAATTTATTGATGAAAGTGAAAGGTCCAGAAAAAAGAAGTGATATCCTGGCTAAAAATCCCCTCCCCGGGGAAAAAAAACCTCGGACAAGTACATTTGTTAACCCTCGTTTCCATTTGTTTTCACAGAAAACAAACTACCCAAAAAAGTACAAAATTCTTAAAAAATTGGCAAGATCGAGAATGATTTACATTCAGCGCTAAAATTTATAATATCAATAATAGGACAAGTATTTCATTGTCGCTTGAGGATGGAGTAGTTAAAAAAAAGCAAAAATCAGTTGGTTATTGAAAAAAGTTATCAATGCACAAAAATAACAATCGGTCAAAAGAACAGAGTCGAGAAAAAAATCAAGATAAAACAAAACGTGGGGAAAAAAATTTCAAACGAAAAAAATTAAATTGAAAAATAATTTCGGCCGAAGTACTTGGCGAGTTTTTCGATTAGCTAGAATCACGTGGTACATTTCTTATGGTACGAACTCGCCAAGTACTTCGGCCGAAATTATTTTTCAATTTAATTTTTTTCGTTTGAAATTTTTTTCCCCACGTTTTGTTTCATCTTGATTTTTTTCTCGACTCTGTTCTTTTGACAAATTGTTATTTTTGTGCATTGATAACTTTTTTCAAGAACCAACTGATTTTTGCTTTTTTTTTAAATACTCCATCCTCAAGCGACAATGAAATACTTGTCCTATTATTGATATTATGAATTTGAGTGTTTATCGTAATATCCCGCGACCACAGCAAGACACTTTTTGGTACTGACATCCGTTGTTTCGTCAATGATCAGGGAATAAAAAGTTTTTCGACGTTTGTGGGAAATTTGACTGATCTGCTCCTCTGCAATACATTCCTTTAAATGTTTAGATTTCGTGCGACCACATGTTACTGCCTTTGCCATTTGATAATCCGGACACACAGAATCAATGAACGCGCCAAGATGATCCATGAGGAAAAATGTTCGTGTTCTTGTGTTCTTGTAGAAACATGGCCATTTTTAACTCCGATGATTTCAACAACTTATCTCGATTTTTTGCTCGTCTTTCGTCATCGCTGAAGAAAGTTTCGATCACGGCAGTCTTTTCAGCTTTTTTGCAGTTGGATTAGTGTGCCTCAGTATTCTCATGCCAATCAAGTTGACTCTTTCCTCCTTTTATCATTTTACAGCAAGCTTTGCAGAATGCCTTTTTTCGTTGAATTGCGACTTCATTTTGAGCCAGTGATATTTTTGTTTCCCTTCTTCTTTAAAACTTTGCGCATATGATTTTTTCTTTTTTCTTTTGAGGATTTCACAGTTTGACTTGATTCACTGCTACTGCCGTCGTTGTCGTTATCCGGACTAACGACCATTGCTGTGGTAACTTCGAGAAACCTATATGTAAAAAAAAAATCTTCAAACAACAGAATTAACCCTATCTTTCATAAAAAATCTGAAAACGAATCAATTATTGATTTTTGCCACGAACTTGGGGACGAACAAAAAAGTTCAATAGAAATTATCGTTCTCTTCTAAGTTTCTTTCAATATAAATTAAGATAAATAAGTCCAAATTAGCAGTTTCGTTGATTTGAACATCAACAGAAAGGTTATGAAAACTTTTTTTTATTGTTAAGATAGATGTCGATGAAAAAAAAGGTAGATTGCGGATGAGCCTATATATTATAACTGAGCTTAAGAAATTTCAGATTTATTCCTATACATACGTTTCTCCAGCTTGTTCGATGTTTGATCTTTTTTTTTGCTCCACAACAGCAACAGTTTTACTACATGTAGCCTTTGATGATGACGACTGCGATGAAATCGATTTAGAAGTGTTGATAAGTTCTTTGGCTGCTGAAAATCTATGAAAATGGATGTCTATAGTAAACCATCATACAAGTTGGATTGGAAAAAGTGTAATATAAGAAAAATAAGAGAGGCGAGAGAGTAAAAAAATCTTTTCAATACTTGGCGTAGAGATAGGGATTCCCAAAGGCAACAAATTTGGAAAATAATTAAACGATAAGAAAAAAACCCGCCTTTTTATTGAAAGTGCTTTAGTTTGTTTTTTTTTTTCTTTTTTTTAATATTGTCATCCGGAGAGTCTATGCTTGATCCTGAAGATTCTCCAGCGTTTTCGACTGACGGTGGATTCGTTTTAAGGGCTTTTGGCCTTTTGATCAAATACCTGAATAAATATTAAAAAAAGGATTCAGATTCATACAGTTGTTCCTTGATTAAAAATGTCAACTTGAGGCCGTAAAGACCGAAGTAGTACAAGTGGGTGGTAACCTGATTACAGTAAGACTGTAACGGTACCACCAACATTAAATTAACGTTACGGTTGCTCAGGCTTTGTAACTTTTCCGAGGGCAGAAAAAAGAAAGGACGATAAAGGCTGCAAGATCTGATGATTATTAGGAAAATTCAGAGTAAAAAAAAATTATTTTACGTACCTGTCCACTCCGCCGCGATGCTTGACTCGATCACTCGATGAGTTCGACAAGACGGCGAAACCCCACGTCACGCACAATTTCACGAAAACGAAATTATTGCACTGACGAAATAGACGAATAAAATAAAATTACTTAATACTTGGAAGTCATTACAAAATCAACATTAATATATGTGAGATATATTATCATGCCTACGACACGATTATGATTATAATTCGATAGAAGGAGTGAGGGAAGCCGGCGCCCTCCTCCTTCGTCTAATTCGAAACTCGACGAACTTGAAAATTCGATCGCTCTCTTGGCCCCGGGACGTCAACGCGAGTGGTTCATCGACTTTTCACCTGTAATTCTCTCCACGGGAAAAACTGGCCAGCCCTGAATCGAGAGACATCGCCAACCGGAATACAATTCTACTTCAAAAAACAACCCTCCAGTCCCGGGGAGAGAGCCAACGAGGGATATCAGAAAGAATTGCGATAAGTAAAAATTTGTATAACAAAATTTACTCAAAAAGAATCAATTTGCTCCATTGAGACCTCGATTATCGAACATACGATGAATTCAGTTTTGTAAAATTTAAATTCAAATTATACATATTGCGAGCGGTTAAGTGTGTGCGTGTGTGTTTATGTATGCGTGTGATTTTTTGTGTCTGACAATAAAAACAAAGAAAAGAAAGAAAAATAAATTCTTACAATTGGCGCCCAACAAAGAGGCATTCAAATTAATAAATGAAAATAGTGAACCTCACGGAATAAAATAATCAAGAGACGCGGTAGCGGCTCGACGCCAAGTATTAAAAAGAAAAAAGTCAGCTCGAGCCCTGCCGCACTCTTCTATACTCCAATATGGGCTTTTTGTGACGTCACAATGTTTTAAAATCACTCCCACACAGGAACGGGTTGAGTAAAAAATCTGAGTATGGAGGACGATTTTTTATTATTTTTTCCCTTTCCATTGGTACTAGTCGCGAGTTGATCCACCCACGCAATCCTGAGATCTGAAGATTTTTTAGATAAAAATTGAACTTTTGGGAAACACGATGGGTGTAACGCGTAACGCGTAACGCGTAACGCGTAACGCGTAACGTATATAATGACAATGACAATATTGATGATAATTATAGGTGAGATAGCTACTGCAAAGGAAGACAGTGCTTTAAAGTCGACCTCGTGGTGTGGGGTGGGGGTGCGAGGGTGGGGTGGGGGTGCGAGGGTGGGGTGGGGGTGCGAGGGTGGGGAGGGGTGGGTACCCCCCCCCGCACCCCCGAGGTCGCAATTCCTGATTTAAAAGTATTTTAAAAAATATATTGTTTCATTATTTGATAGATTTATATATTTTTACATATACACGCACACACCTACATACAGGGAGGGGGGGTACACATGCCCACACATATACGGGCGCGCGTGCGCGCAAAGTCAGATACACACTAACACACGCGAGACAAGAAGAGACACGCACACACATATACACACTCTCTCACATACGGACGAAAAAGGGAACGGGTGGAGAGAGAGAAGGAAAGAGACAGAGAGAGAGAGGAGGGGAAAAAATAGATTTTTTTTTTCCAGACACAGGGGACAGGGGACAGGGGGGGGACAGGAACGGGTCAAGTAAAAAATCTGAGTATGGAGGACGATTTTTTAATATTTTTTCCCTTTTCATTGATAGTTGTCGCAAGTCAATCCACCCACGCAATCCTGAGATCTGAAGATTTTTTAGATAAAAGTTGAACTTCTGGGAAACACGATGGGTGTGACGCGTGACGCGTTACGCGTTACGCGTAACATATATAATAATAACATATATAATAATGACAATATTGATGATTATTGGTGATAGCTACTGCAAGGAAGACAGTGCTTCGAAGGCGATCTCCAACCGGGGGGGGGGGGGGGGGGG
>JACEOJ010005307.1:34804-44956 GCA_013761285.1 Campoletis sonorensis | reverse complement strand
ATCCTCGTCCTTGTCCCCATCCTCGTCTTCGTCCTTCTCTTCGTCCTCGTCTTCGTCCTCGTCTTCGTCATTCACTTCGTCATTCACTTCGTCATTCACTTCGTCATTCACTTCGTCATTCAAATTCATTTTTGTCACTGCGTTCTTTCGAACACGGCGCTAACGTCACACGAACGAAAGAAAGCTGCCCGCGAAAGGCGCTTCGCGTGACATTGGCTTTCAAACAAAAGACAAAGATCAGAGCTCTGAATGCGAGCACAAGTCTTCGATAATCCGACCCCAAAGTGTCGCCCAAGATGACGGAATAAAGTCTTCTGATTGGCTTTGAAAAAGCAAATTCTATTGCTTGCCATTTAAAAACTAAGTAAAATTTTTTTAAATCCTCAAGTAAGAATACTTAAAATATCGTCCCGGACTCAGCATTATTCGGTCCGAAGGTCTTTCTGAATCACCCTGTATATATATATATATTTTTTTTTTTTTTAACCACTGACGTATTCATTAAGATACGCGGGTTTACGTCTCGCCCTCTTTTTGGGCTGACGCTCCATCGCTGTCGTTGGTTTCGGAGAGGTATGCGCTGGTTCACGATCTTGCCCGTCGTTGCTCGACTCGTCGTCGCCGTCCTCCTCATCCTCGCTCTCATCGAAATGTGGCTCCCAGACTTTGAGCTGACTTGCGTGAGTTGTGGTGGTGTACCGTCTACCTTGGCCATCTTCGTTGACGTCAGCGACACGAAACGTATCCCCAGGCACCGTCTCAGTCACCAATAATGGTCCACGATATTTTGCATACAGTTTCGTGGATTCACCCGTGGCTGGAGGGACCACTTTCATATACACAATGCTGCCCTTATCTACGTACAAATTCCGCGAACGCCCAGCGTCGTTACGAGCCTTCATTCGCTGTTGGGCCACTGCAATGTTGGCACGTGTTTCGCCATGGCGTTGGTCAGCTGACTGATACCGATCCGAACCAGTTCCCGCGATCTGTCGCAACACTCCCTCGTTTCTCCTTGGAACATATCCGTATACGACTTCAAAGGGACTTTTACCGGTGCTCGCGTTGTGCATTTCGTTTAAGTCATTTTGAATTTGTCGGATACGTCGATCCCACGTGCGCCCCTCGTCATCATCGATGTTACTTCGTACCGCAGCAACCAAAGTAGCGTTAACCCGCTCTACTTGCCCGTTTGCTTGCGGGTGACGTGGTGAGTTCAATGTGTGCGCTATCCCGTGCTGCTGGCAGAAGCTCGCGAATTGCTTCGAGGTAAAGCACGCTCCTCGATCCGACACCACTCGCTCGGGCGCACCATAACTATTCACGAAGTCGTCCATTACGCGTATCGTGCTCGAGGTTCTCGTGTCCCGCACTGCTCGGATCACTACGAACTTTGACAAATTATCAACAATTACCAAAATATATTTGTTACCCTTACTACTCGCGACGAAAGGTCCCAAATGATCAACATGAATGACCGCGAACGGTCTTTTCCCCGGTGGTATAGGATGTAACTCCCCCGGTTGCCGTCCCAGTTTAGTTTTACTCGTTGTACACTTGAAACACGCGCGTACGTGGCGTTTGACATAGTTTCTCACACCTGGGAAATAATAATGTTCCAATATTCTTGACGCCGTCCGTTCGGCACCCGGATGACTCTTCAAGTCGTGAAATTGCATAACTACACTCTTCCGCATTTTAGAAGGTACTACGAAAAGTAATCGTCCTTCCCGTTGTTTGTAAACGATTCCCGCGCGCAATTCGTATCCCTCGACACAACTTTGTTCATATTTTGTACGCGCACTCACCGGTTTGCTCAAGATTTCTCGCTTTGTATTAATGCGTTCGTCTCCTCGCTGATACACCGCTACAATCTCTTCGTCCGTGTTGATCGCAAAAATCCCCAACGATTCGGCTTCTTCCGGCGCCCCCGTGGGTGCTCGACTGAGCGCGTCCACGTGCGCTAGCTTCACTCCCGGTCTGTGTACGATCTTGTAATTATATTCGCTGAGCAAGTCATTCCAGCGAATGACCTGTGGATTGACCGTCCTTTGCGTGTCCATGAAACACAACGCCTGGCAATCGGTGACGATGGTGAACTCTAAATTGGCCAGCATTGCACGCAAACGCGTTACCGCCCACACAATAGCCATAAGCTCCAATTTCCCACTATGATACCGACTCTCTGGTTCACTCGTACGCCGACTAATCGCATAAACCAAGCGCATGCGTCCCTCCCCGTCGCGTTGGAACAGCATCCCCGCTAGGCCCACCGCACTCGCGTCCGTGTGGAGTTCCGTCTCCGCCGTGGGATTGAAAGTTTGTAGCACAGGTGAGTTTGTTAACTTTTGTTTCAGGTTGTCAAACGCGTTGACTTGTTCCGGCCCCCAAACAAACGGTGCGTTTGCCTTTAGCAATGCAGACAGTGGGCTCGCAATAGTAGAAAAATGTGGCACAAACTTACGAAAATAACTCGTGAGACCCAGGAAACGCCGCACCTCGTGAACGTTTCTTGGTGGTGGAAAGTCTCGAATCGCATTCGTCTTCTCCTTGCCCGGTTCAATACCTTGCGACGAAATCTCGTGTCCCAGATACGACACTTTGGAATAAAGAAAGCGACACTTCGTCAATTTCATCGTAAAGCCGGCCATTCGCAGTCTTTCCAACACGGCACGCAACTTTGGTTTAAGGTCGTCCCAATCACGACCCGGGATGAGTATATCATCCAGATAAAAGAGCGCTACACGATCTCGTAATGGTCCTAACGCCCGGTGCATCGCCTTAGAAAAATACGCTGGACCGTTCATCAACCCAAACACCATCCGAGTAAATTCAACCGTTTCCTCCGGTGTTATGATGGCTGTTTTCGCCCTGGCGTCTGATGACAAGGGAATCTGAAGATAGCCGTGCGCCAAGTCCAATACAATAAATAGAGAACTGTCCCTGATTTGAGCCAAGTAGTCGTCAATGTTTGGCAACGGAAAGTGAACCCGTTCCGTCACTGCATTCAGTTTTCGAAAGTCGACGCACAATCTGGACTCACCCGTTTTCTTTTTGACCAATAATACCGGACTCGCGTACGGCGATTCGGTCTCGGTCACGATACCCGCCTCTCGCCACTCACTCACGATCTTACTAATCGTCTCACGTTCCGGCGGTGTTACACGATACGGTTTTCCATACACAGGCCCCGCACCATCCTTAAGCTTAATGTCCATCACTATGTCTTTCGCGCAACCTAAATCGTGTAAATTCACCGAAATACAATCACGAAATTCCGTAAGCATTTCAAGTACTTCCGCGCGTACTTGTTCCGTTTGCTCATCGCCAATGTTCACGTCCGCAGGGTCGATCTCGTTATCTTTTATGGTACCACGCGCGACCATCGCTACTGATGACACTTCCCCACGCATTGTTAAAGCACCCTTTGACACTATTTGTTCACTCTCCGTCCAATTCACAAAAGGAAGTTCGCGAAATCCGTCCCGTGTATCTACTTCTACGAACGCAATCGAGTTTGGTGGTATTGTCGCTTGATCACTCGCGCGCGTCTCCATTGACGGTGCGATGCACTCCGTTGGTAATATGCGTGGACTATGAAATGAAAACTTTGCTCCGACCTTCTCATAATCAACGTTCTCATGATCCGTAAATGTTCTTCCAATCAACACGTCTGTGCCTTGATATTCGTCGGGCACCACTTGAAACATGACGTTTTTGACACACACGTCATCAATGATTACATCCGCTTGCACTTTTCCCAAACTATAAACAATACTGTCTGACGGACGCCAAGGTTTGAGAGGAACAGTGACTGGATCGATTTTAAACCAAGAGTCAATACCGTCGTCGAACAAATCGTACACTCCGCACTTCCCATGTCCACATGTGCCATAACCGTTGCACCATTTAACGAGGCACTCTTAATATATTTTAATACGGTTGGATCGCGCGCACTACCAACCATTTGCACCTCTCGCGCTCCACCCGCCGGCGCTGCCGTGCAATTTTTACTTATATGTCCTGGTTGTTTACACTTGAAGCACGTCCACTCTCGTCGCGTCTCGGGACAATTGCGCGAGATATGGCCCGTCTTGTTGCAATTACAACAGGTGCGGTTGTCCACCCATTTTCGCCCTGATGTTGTTGCTCCTGATGCTTGGTCGCGAGTCGGCCCGCCTCTCGACGACTCATTACCACGCGACGTTCCTGTCGTGTTTCCTGGCACACGATTTTTCGGACGAAAATGATCACGTCCTCCTTTATGATTCATAGACGCGTTTTGATCTGACAAACACCTGTCAAAGTAAATAATGGAATGTAATAAATCATCGTGCTGATAATGCGCTGCCGGCATCACGAGATTGAATAATTCGCGCGAGTTTAACCCCGCTACTATTTGGGCCTTTTCTTCTTCGAAATTCAAATGGAGCCCCTTTAATAATCGCACTTTCGCATGAAAATACGCCGATAATGATTCTTGGCGTCCTTGCCGTCGAGCCAACATATTTGCCCATCGCGTCGGTTTATCGTGAGATATTATGAACGTGTCGCTAAACCGTTCTCGGAACGTCTCCCACGATGTCAACTCACGTACGTGTGTTCGAGCCCAATCGCGCGCTCCGCCCTTTAAATGAATGCGCGCAGCGGCCAAGGTGTATTCATCTGACCAATGATGAAGCTCTTGTAAAGATTGTATATTATCGAGCCATTCGCGTGCTTGGACACCGTCGTCCTCGCCTGTGAAATTATCAATCGCACTTGATAAGTCAGGAATAATTTGGTACGAGGGAACTGCAGTCGGTGTTATACCAGTTGTACTTATCGGCTGACTCCCCATTAAACCAGCAAGCATTTGAATAAGAACCTCATTGTTGCCTTGCGCTGATAAGGTACGTAACGCGCTTACCAACGGTGGTACAGGTACCTCATTTACCGTTGATTGGCCAGTCGGTACAGGTGTTGTTTGAGGCAGATCTGTCATACCATTAGACTCCAAGGGTAGTCGACCTTCGTCTGGTAATCCACCAAGGCCGTAATCAAGTTGTGTTCTCTCTCTTGCTCCCTCGACGTTGGGCTCTGTGTTTACGTGACTCGCTGCTTCTCCGTTTCCCGCGCTAGACCCGTACATATTCCCGTCGTATTGTTGACTAGTTGACGCTTGAAAACCCACACTAGTCGTGGCACTTGCGATTCGTAACCGTTCGCTCTCTCCGAAGGACGTTACACCCCTCCCGCGCCCCTGCCGTATAGAACGTTCCACAGGCATTAGGAGTAACTGTCGTTCAACGAATCTTTCAAACTCACTCTCGCTGATCATTCAACCACGTTTTTATTTCAGGAGCCGCACTTTTTTTTTAAACGAGTTACAAGGCACGTTATGTTCTTATCCCACTTCTGAAATGTTAAAAGGATTTTTCTCGCGATTACTTGCGGTGCAGTAGAAACAAGGAAGGGGGTTTTTTTTAAGCGATAAACGTTGTGCGATGCGAATATTACTATTTATTAAACAAGTTCGATGGTAGCTTAAATATTAAACAATTAAATAATATAAGATAATGATGCAGAAAAGAATGATACAATAAGGAGGCCGGTGTCGACTTGCGCACAGTCTTCTCGCACACGCCGCCGTCTTATCACGCGTTCCTCTTTTTCTCTTATGTTTAGACCGTGAACATTCGCAATCACGATCTTGGTGCCGTACTATATCACGATCGGGCGTTAACTAACTGCCGTACAATTAATAGCCCAATTTCAAATCAACTTCTCCCTCTCTTAACGCGCCCCGCGCGCTACCCCGGCCGTACCCAGCACCGACAGTCATTGTCGTTCTATCTTTGTTTGTTTTTTCTTTAACATTTCTTCTCGGTTTTCCGAGTCCTTTCCATTTTCTTGTTGCATCTCCTCTATTTCCACGGTAGGTCTGTCTATTTCGACCTCGTGATCTGTAGAGTTTCTCATTATTATAGGACATGCGAGTCCTTTTTCCTCCGTAATTCCTTCGCCCATCGTGATTCCAGGCATTATTTCTGTTGCGGATATACAACCCACTTTCATTTGTAACGTTTTCGCGTACAATATATATTTTCTGAACGGGCGGGTAATTTTATTTTTCCCGAGCCGTTTATGAATGGTTCGACGTGGCCGTAAATTTTGATATAACGACCACTGAGGATATCGACCTTCTGTTTTCTTATGAAATCCATTCCCAAAATCCCGTCTACGTTTATTGGGACTGAGTCTTGGACCACGTAAAATTCATGGCGGACATTTACAGCTGGCGTTTTGATTTCTAAATTAATTTTGCATATTGCGTGGAAAATTTCTCCTCCTATTTCTTTCAGTTCCACTGTTTCTTTTATTGCCTCGGTATCTTCATGAATAGCGCCTTTTTTTATCAGGCAGCATTACGCTCCTGTATCTCCTTTTAAAGTGAGGACTTTATTTTTTGCTTGGGCAGAGTTAACGTAAAAGTCACTTGCCGTATCTCTTGGATTTACGACGTTGACGTTTGATAATTTGACGTTATAGTTTCGTTGTTGACCTCTGTATCCTCCTCTGGAATTTCCGCGGTAATTTCAGGTTCCTCGGTTGGAGTTATTATTTCCCCTGTAATTATTGTTTCCTTGGCCTCCTGACCCGTTGTTCGACTGGGTAGGCCTGTTTCGACAGTCGCGATATAAGTGTCCCGGTTTTTTTGCAGTAATTGCAAAAAATTGAATTAACATTTCTCGTGGGAGTTGGAAGTTGCTGCCGTCCGTTTGATGGATTGGTACTCCGACAGTCTCGCGCCCAATGTCCGGCTTTTCCGCATTTTTTACATGAATTATCTCGTTTGTCCGCGCTTGCTGGTTTCGATGCTGAATCGTTACCCTGGTGGGTTTTTTCCTCATCTTTTGCCGCTCTTATCGCAGCCTTGAGTGTTTTATAACCCTTGGCTTTGATAAGTACCTGATAGTCCTTTTTGAGACCTCGTTCGAAACTCGCTAATCCTAGGTCTCGGACGTATTCTTCGACAGCCTTTTTCTCTACGATTGTTGATTTCGTACGAGTGCTAGCCTCTACGAGTACCATCATAAGTGCTTCTAATCGTTGACCGTATTCTTGCACTCCTTCATTGTGTTTTTGTCGACAGGCATGCATTTCCATATGCAAAGCTCCTACAGTTCGACGTTCTCCGTATAATTCTGTCATTATATCTTTGAATGTTTCGAAATCTTCGATATCTTTGTAGCGGACATCTTCTCTCGCTTTTCCGGCTAACTTTGTCGTTAAAACCGTTTCTAGCAAAAGGGGTTTGTCTATTTCTTCGATATGTTTATTTGCTAACCTGAATGAATCTATTAAATCGCGAATTTCTTCCGGTTTTGTACCGTCGAAACGTGGAATGCGGCTTCGTGCCTCTTTAAGGGATATAGAACCTCGTAATCTTCTCGAGGGAGTATCTGGTGCAGTTCTGCTAGGTCCAGCACCTCCAAAGGTGTCTTCTAAATTTATTACCGTTTCAGGCATCGCAACGTTTAATTGGGCTTCTATAAAGTCCGGAGAATCTGGCTCGGCAAGACTTGAAGAGCTTGGGTCGAACTTGGGTTTCGCGCGTCTACTGGGTTTCTTTGGTGTCTCTACGGTTACAAAGTCTCCGTGAGATGTAGATGTTTGATCTGACCTAGATGGGCTTTCTGAACTAGATAGGCTACTTAAATCGTCTGACTCTGGGTCTAATTTGAATTCCTTTAACGTTAATATTCTTTTAACCGGTTGCAATTGTTCTTGCGACGTGGATTTGACAAATTTTAATCTTTTGTTGAAAAATGAATCGAGGGAACGAGAAAGTGTACGCACAAAATTAGTTCCGTCACTTACAGTACGATGATCTGGTAGATATGCATGATGATGGTTGTAGTCGTGATTATTTCTTCCGTCGGCTGCTTGGCTCTTTACTCTTCCTTCGATTGCGAATCTGCGATGTCGATTGGTCGCTCCTTCACGAAACGATGATCTGATGTCCGGATTGTCGACTCGAACTGATCGTGGGGCTGTCCTTGTCCGGATTGTTGTTCAGATAGTGAAATTGGTTCCGCTTTGGCTCTTTGTGAAATTTTATTCGGTTCACCGTGTAGATCTTTTTGGTTTTCTTGAGTTGTGGCAATCCCACCGCTGCCACCAATGTTATGCCCACGAATTTCGTCAACGATTTCGTCGATTTTACAAAGTCGAGGTGTATTTGCCTCGAGACCAATTTGTAGTTAGATAGTCGTAGACTTCTGACTTGTAAACACAGACTGCCTTTTTTGGGCGTTATCACTACTTTTAATGATTTACGTATTTCCCCCAGATTATGGATAATTTACCCCTTCTATTAATTATTCCTTCTCGAACGCTCGGTAGCGTGATGCACCGTCAGCGGTTCGGGGTTTCCGGCGCTCAGGGTCGAAGGAACCTGAGAACGCGCTCGTGATCGAGGAATGTGCTCGATTCTTGCTTTATCGTGTGAAAACCATATTCTTAAATTGTGGTTGCTATCCGGAGCATAACAATATTGTAAATTTGAGTGCTGGACGTAAATCATTGGTGTTTCCATTTCTTTTTTTGTAAAGTAATTATTTTCTTTTAATTTTGTACTGTTTTTGGTAGTTTTTTCTCTGTGATAACGAATGGAAACGGGGGTCAACAAATGTACTTGTTCAGGTTTTTTTTCCCGGGTCAATATATGTAGGATCGTTGGAATAAGTCGAACAAAGAATAATATTTTATTTGATTAATTAATACAATTTTTCATGTCTGCCTCTGACAACGACATTGAACAGAATGATTTGTTTTTTAAATAACGCGTTGCTCTACACGTCGTTACGTTTGTATTTTGTTTTATTTTAATGTGCATGATCTCAGTAGGTTTCAGGATCGTTGATCCCACACTCGGCCATCCTGTTTGTGGTATCGTCCTCGATACCACCGTTGTATTCGGTTTCTTCGTCACTCCAATCATTGTCTTCCAATCCGAAATCTTGATTCATTGGGTATTTTTTCATGTGGTCAGCTGATGGATAAACTTCCGAATAGCTGTTACCTCCGATTTGGCTCAAATTTGGTGGAGACCTTCTATTCGACGATACAAGAAAGTGTGTGAAGGGATTTTTAGCGCATCTCAATAGTTTTCGAAAAAAAATTTTTTTTGATAAATATTAATTTTCTTTATTTTTAAAGAACTGGTACCTGGGATTTGGCTCAAACTTGGTACAGACCTTCTTTTCGACGATACAAAAAAGTGTGTCAAAGGATTTTTGGCACATCTCAAGTAATTTTAAAAACACAAATGTTGTCTTGGGGGGGCTTCGCCCCCCCAACCCCCCAGGGGGGGCTTTGCCCCCTCCGCCCTTCAACAACATTCAGAAAACGGCAAAAAACCGATAAAATAGCAGAAAATTGCTGCAGAAGAAATGGAAAAAAATCTTTCAAACACAATTAAATAAATTTCTTGTATTTTTTATTTCTAAAATACAAGATTAAGATCCAAGAATTTACACAAATTGGATTTTTAACGGTTTTTCGAGGGTATTGTACTGTTTCATTCTCAAATGATCTACGACGTGGATACCTCTTTTTCCACCTTCTCCTTTATTTAGTAATTGTATTTTGTTAATAGAAAATACAAGAAATTTATTTAATTGTGTTCAAAAGATTTTTTTCAATTTTTTCAGCAGCAATTTTCTGCTATTTTATCGGTTTTTTGCCGTTTTCTGAATGTTTGAGGGGACTATAGGCTAAATTTATTGCAGAATCAGATCAAGCAGATTAAATTACATGAAAAACTTCGTCGATCCGGGTCCCCAAAATTTTTTATACGAAGATAATGCCAATTTTCTTCGATTTTTGCTATTTTTGATGATTTTTTACAATTTTTTTAGATTTAAAACGGCTTATGATTAAAGTACGATCGCAATTAGTATTAAACAGATCAAAATACATAAAAATTATGCTTGCCTTAGATCTCAAAATTTTTTTTCTTGCCAAGACTTTGAATTATTGCTATTTTTTGAAGTTTTTTGCAAGTTACTCGGAATTGAGGGCTGGACGGACTAAACTGACTTGGAATTCGTATTTAGCGGGTCGAAAAACATTCCCGTAGATAGGTGGCGCCCGGTGTACAGACCA
>JACEOJ010005307.1:0-25582 GCA_013761285.1 Campoletis sonorensis | reverse complement strand
TCGCTGATTACAAATCTGCACCCAAAATTTCGAAATTCAAGATGGCGGATACAATATGGCGAACAATAACTGCAAAAATCGTTTGAGAAAAGCGAAAGTTGGTACGCTGGGGTTTTCGGGTTCACCGATTAAAAATCTGCATCCAAAATTTCGAAATTCAAAATGGTGGATCCAACATGGCGGACCATACATTCAAGAGTTTTTTGATAGAAGCGAAAGTTGGTACTCGGATGTTTTTAGGGGTCGCTGATCCCAAATCTACTATCAAAATGTGGAAATTCAAGATGGCGGATACTATATGGCGAGAGATAACTGCGAAATTCGTTTAATAAGAAAGCGAAAGTTGGTATTTGGGGGATTCGGGGTCGCCGAATGCAAATCTGCACCCAAAATTTCGGAATTCGAAATGGCAGATCCAATATGGCGGACCCTAAATCCAAAAATTTATCAATGAAAGTGAAAGGTTCAGAAAAAAGAAATGATATCCGGGCCAAAAATCCCCTCGCCGGAGAAAAAAACCTTGGACAAGTACATTTGTTGACCCCCGTTTCCATTTGTTTTCACAGAAAAAAACTACCCAAAAAAGTACAAAATTTTAAAAAAATTGGCAGCATCGAAAATGATTTACCTTCAGCACTATAATTTATCATATCAAAAATAGGACAAGTGTTTCATTGTCGCTTGAGGATGTAGTATTAAAACAAAAAGCAAAAAATAGTTGGGCACTGAAAAACGTCACCAAAATGTACAAAAATAAAAGTCGGTCAGAAGAACAGAGTCCAGAAAAAAAAAGGGATGAGAAAAAACTTGAAAAAAAAAATTTTAAAGGAAAAAAATTGAATTGAAAAAAAAAAAATTCGGCCGAAGTACTTGGCGAGTCGCACCATGAGAAATATATTACGTGATCCTAGCTAAGTAAAAAAACTCGCCAAGTACTTCAGCCGAAATTTTTTTTTTTTTTCAATTTAATTTTTTTCGTTTGAAATTTTTCATTTCAAGTTTTTTCTCATTCCGATTTTTTTTCCCGGACTCTGTTCTTCTGACCGATTTTTATTTTTGTACATTTTGGAGACTTTTTTCAATGCCCAACTTTTTTTTTTTTTTTTCAATCCTCCATCCTCAAGCGACAATGAAACACTTGTCCTATTATTGATATTGTTACGTCCCGGTAATTATTAATGACTTACCGTGGCCGTAGAGTTGCTCCATTACTTTTTGGACGAGAATGCGCTCGTCCGGGATTCGGAGCGACGAGTGGGACTGGTGGATTTTGGTTATTTAGAGTTTATTGTACCCGATTCACGCGTGGACGAACGGGTATGAGACGTAGCGGGTTGAGGTTAAAACGCATTACCACTTCACATAAATAATAACACTTATATTTATTGATTGAAGTTAATTATAAATTTTGTGTTTACACTGGACCCCGACCATCTTGGTCGTGGTCCGTTATGAGTTTTACAATTTTGAATTTGGTTTCCGGAGCCTCGACCGTGAAGTGGTCGGGCTCCTGAGGAGAACTACTCTTCTTCTCAAATTCAGGGAGTTGTTCCCTATATTATTTTATAATTACGGAGTTCTCGACCATCGTGGTCGAGCTCCCGAATAGAACTAACTATTGTCTTGTGACATAAGTAGTGCCCTGCACTTTTATGAATATTAATCCGCGCGCGAAGTCCGCGATAAGCTGGACCTCGCGCGTTCGGAAGGTGTGGAACGTCTTCTCGTTACGTCTTCTCGATTCCAACGGTTGAAGCGTTCTCACCATGATAAGTTTATTAGTGACCAAAAATATGACGTCACAGGATTGAACGAAATCCCAGGACGTAACAATATTATAAATTTTAGTGCTAAAGGTAAATCAATTTCGATCTTGCCAATTTTTTGAGAATTTTGTACTTTTTTGGGTAGTTTGTTTCTGTGAAAACAAAAGGAAACGGGCGTCAACGAATGTATTTGTCCAAGGTTTTTTTCCCCGGTGTTTGTTAATGGGATCTGGTGTAGGTGGTCGATGAAATAACAGGACAATGCCGGGTTGCTAAAGAATCAACAATACTTATTTTATTGGAATAGAAATTTACAACAGTTGAGAACAGTCCCGAAAACCCGTGGTAACGATGTGCGAAAGTTCCCGAACCCGCTGAGAATACGTGAGTCGAAGACCCGGTTTGCGACCCGAAGCGTGGTTGACGCGACCCCGAGAGAAATCCCCGTGAATCTTGATGGATTCGAGGTAATCGAACCCAATGGTGTGGTAAACGGACCCGTGAATGTCTAATTAAAAAGAGTTATGCGATATTTCCGTGATAATGGCTGAATTAAGCTGAGAATTGGAATTTTAAAGCCAATGAAATGGATGACGCATGCACGCTTCTATCCCGGATCGATGACGACTGACTCAATCAACATGGCGATCGATAAAGACGCACCACGCGCATGTGTCGCGTGTCGCGGTGATCGCGCCCGGGATGTTTGCCCAGGAGGTGGTGACGCTCGCGGGAGCGAAGGAAACTACCCCATTATCGACTCGCGCTCCTCGCGATTCCGAGTGAGTCAGGCCCGTGCGGTGGCGACGCCGACGGCGACGCCAAAACCCCGTTTTCCCACTGTCCCTTATATTGCTCAATCCCAAACACCCGGCGAAGGGATTTTTGGCCCGGATATCATTTCTTTTTTCTGAACCTTTCACTTTCATCAATAAATTTTTGCATTTATGGTCCGCCATATTGGATCTGCCATTATGAATTCCAAAATTTTGGTTGCAGATTTGTATTCGGCGATCCCGAATCCCCCGAGTACCAACTTTTGCATTCATATGACGCTTTCATATGAATAAAGCCAGCTGAATAATATGGAAGAAAAAAATAGCCGCGGAGTAGAAAAATAAAATTAATAAGAACCATCGATGAATTCGGTGTTAAGAGTCGATCTGATTTTCAAGATAAGTAGAAAAATCGATTTTTTCGCAAAGCTTTTCTACTGTAAAGGGATGAAAAGGGAGATATTATTCGCTATTTATTCTGCACGAACCCATCAGGCAACAATTTAGGACGTCAAATATGCATACAACAAATTTGAAAAAAAAGTATATTTTCATCTTGATTCTTGATAATAAAAAAATGACTCGTCAATATGAAGTGGGAAAAACTAGTTAAAAAAAAAATTTGACAAAAGTAGTCATAAACGCGGTAAAAACCGAACGTGCTAGTTTTCGCGGTTCATGTTCAAACGTGTTAGTTTTCGCGATAAAATCTGGAATATGCTTCTTTTCGGGAAGTGATGGGAAACATGCTAGTTTTCGCGGTGACGACTACTGTGCTAGTTTCCGTGAGATATTTGAAAGACTGAAAAGTCTCTCAAATATCTCACGAAAACTAGCATTAGCTTAAAACTTTGTACTCGGGGGTTTTCGGGTGCACCAATTAAAAACCTGCCTCCAAAATTTCGAAATTCAAGATGTCGGATAAAATATGGCGGACCGCAAATGCAAAAATCGTTTGATAACAGCAAAATATCGTACTCAGGGGTTTTCGATGTCGCTGACTACAAATCGACGCTGCTTACGAAAGTAAGCAGCGTCGAGTACGATGCCTGAGTACGATATTTTGCTATTATCAAACGATATTTGCATTTGCGGTCCGCCATATTTTTCCGACATCTTGAATTTCGAAATTTTGGAGGCAGATTTTTAATTGGTGCACCCGAAAACCCCCGAGTACAAAGTTTTGAACTAATTGCACGTAAGGAAACGTGTGTTTCATAGGGTCGAATTGATATTTTTTTTGCGTGAATTATTCCAGCTTTACCATCTGTCAACACTCGGAGACTAAATTGCGACTGTGACGTACAAATTAGTTCAAATTGTGCCCACGACGGATCTACGAGGTCCGCAAAAAACACGCGGTTAACGTGTCTCGCACTTTACACCGCCAAAACTATCGTCAAATACAAACTTTCCGTGGTATGGGTACAGAGGAAAGGACCCATGGGAACAATTGGGATTTCCGATTTTTTAACCTTAATAATAATCATCATCATCATCATTATTTAAACGTTGACAGATGAATCAAAATGTGTTCCGTTCCTAACCTATAAATAGGAATCGAAAGCGATGCTCTCCCACGTTCCTTGGCTGTCTCTACCTGCCGTTCTCCTCGACTAGAAGTCTGACCACGAGTCTGGCGGTGTAGCGATCGGTACGGCAGTGTATGCCTTTATCGAGGTAGCCGTGAGGTGAAAGAGTTTCTCTTCTACAACAATTACGTGACCCAGATGCTGACGGGGCACGGACTGTTCCGGGCCTATCTTAACAAAATGGGGAAGGTCCCGGATCCGCCCTGCCGAAGCTGCGGGTCCCCGCGAGACGACGCCCTCCACACGTTCTTCGAATGCGAGTAATGGAGAGTGTGGAGAGCCCCACTGGAGGTGAGGTTCGGGAGCATAACCCCTGACACCATAGTCGGGGTTACGGATTCCTGGACGAGGAATCTTGGGCGGAGATCGACTCATTCGTTGAGGTCGTCCACCGCCGTAAGAAAGAGTTTGTTGAGGACGGTACGCCCCAAGGGGCGTCGAGGAAAAAATGACGTCACCCCGAAGTAATGCGAAAGCGGTTCCGGGGTGGCTGCTAGAAGGTCGGAGTGGAGGTTTTAGCCGGTAGGGTCTCCCGACGAGTCCGGCACACGGGGGTCCCTGTGCTAGTTCGGGACCCCTACGTTGCGTCACAAGCATTTCCCCCCTCCAAAAAAAAAAAAAAAATCACTGCGGAATCGAACGACACATATAAAAACGCATTCGTGTTACTCGCAACCAAAAACTTTTCGTCGAATAGGAACAGCGGGAAATGTCGTCAGTTGCGACTAATTCGAAAAACGCCACCACCACGATGACTTTGTGTCATATACGGTGACGGCAATTTCAATGGCCCTAAATTTTGCCAACTTCATGTCCCAAAAGTTTTCTCCTTTTTGGGGTTTATTTAATTTGGTTGTTACAAAATGTTGGGCGCCAGTCGCCAAAGCGACACGACCAAAGGAAGAAAAAATAGTTGGCCGGCTTTGCTGCAGCGGGTGGCGGGGTTATTCCAGAAATAATTTCTCAAAACGACATTACTGTTTAACTAATAACAACTTCAATGTTTTATTTAATTAATTGTAATTCTAACACGATATTATTCGCAAGGAAATTAATAATACAAGAAAAAGTTACGCTCGGGATTGATTCTCAATTGAAGTCAAAATTTCACGGGATTGTAACGAACGCGGGAACGTCAACTCGCATTCAATCACGACCGGGATCCTACGAACTTCACACTCTAATACGAGCTCTTTATTTCTTGATACGTAACTACTTGTAATCAAGAATCCTCGGAGATGTTACTGAAAAAAGATCGTTGTTCTTTAGAATGGGAAAATCCAAGCCCATGATAATCGGTTACTTGGTCGAGCTATTCCGTTTCACGGCGACGCCGGCCGTTCCACTCTCTCTTTCTCTCTCTCTTTCTCTCTCTCTCTCTCTCTCTCTCTCTCTCTCTCTCTCTCGGAGAGACGTGGTCGAGACGTGGAGGCAGATAGACGTGTGTCAGATTATCTCCGGAAGTTTAATGTGTCTCTGTGACTTATTTATGAGATTAGTGTCTATTTTTTCTGGGAATTATGTGCATCACGTGTTTTTCATTTGAGTGAGTGATCAGTGAATGCGTTAATCTATTGACTGGTGCTTTTTGGGCGATGATTAAGTTATCAGATTGATACCTTTTGCCAAATATCGCTAGCCATTGTCGTGCTCGTTAAGACGATGACATAGCGCATGCGCATGTACTTGACTCTAATTGCCATAGTCTTGGTGTGTAGTCGTTAAAGGAACATCTCTACAAGTGTTGGAGTTGTTATTGTGTCAAATGAGTGTGTGACTCCAATTGCTAAGTTTTGGTGTGTACTCGTTATAGGATTATCTCTACAAGTGTTTGAGTTGTTATTGTGTCAAATGAGTGTGTGGTTCTACCGTTCGCACCTTTAGGTTGTGCCTTGCTTCATTGCGCACACAATCAAGTTTATGCTTCGATACGTCAGCAATTGTTTTGTTTTGTTTTGATCTCCGGATGCTTTAAACGTGGGCTCTATTTATAGCGCGAATTCTATATATAGCCAACGTGGACTCTATTTATATTCTATTTATAGCGCGCGCGTGCCTCTGTTATTTACATCACGTTATTCGTACCTATTATCATGTCGAACCGCTGTATTATTTGTCGAAAGCTGGTTAGCCGGGCTGATACACTGAGATGCTCGGGGGATTGCAAAGGCCTTTTTCACCGCCTTTGCGCGTCGATTGAATATAAACGCGATTTCAACACCTTGAAAGATAAGGACGTGTTTTGTTGTGATGATTGTGATGAAGATGTTATTGCATCTCCCCCATCACCTGGTGATGTGACAAATACACCACCTGAGACAGTATCTTTAACTGACATTATGAACCAAATTAAACTTGGCACCGCGTCAACGAATTCGCGACTAACTGATATGTAAGGAGTGATAAATAGAGTCGGAGACAAGGTTGATTCACTGTTCACCAAGGTCTCATCGCTTGAGTCTGAGCTTGCCAGTTCGAAGGTTGTTATCGCGCAATTATCAGAACAAAATGATGAATTGTCGCATGAGATGTCGATCATGAAAAAAAGGTTCTCTTCTTGGGTATCTACGAGCTATTCTAGAGAGGTCACCATCTCTGGTGTCCCACCGACCGCTACGGATCAACCGATTGTTATTGTGGAAAAAGTGTTTGAAGCCCTCGGCATTCCGGAGAAAATCGAGGATGTTCTCAACATAAAGAGCCGTTTATATAATGCTGCTGGACGCTCTGTGAATTCGCAGGGCACCGAAGATTTGCGACGGATGACCCTCATCGTCTCTCTGAAGTCAGATGGAGTCAGGGATTTCATCATCCATAAAAGACACGAAAAACGGGACGTCCTTGTCAAGGACGTGCTTGGGATCGATTCACCGGGTAAAATATTTATTAACGAGCATTTGCCGCCAGAAGTTTACAAACGTCTTACGATGGCCAAAAAACGGGCAAAGCAGTGCGGCTACAAATACGTGTGGACAAAAGCTGGAACAATTTTAGTGCGTAAATCTGAGGGCTCCTCCCCAATTGTTGTTGAGGTTGAGTCGGATCTGGAAAAAATAGTTTGACTAGATCTTCCAGGCAGCCGGTTGTCATCGCCTATGATTGAGTTGCCGGATCTCAATTACGACAAAACACTGAAGATCGTCCAGTTTAACGCAAATTCGCTTCTGGGTCATATTGATCTATTGAGATCCCTAGTCGCTGAAAAATCTCATCATGTGATTGCGGTGTCGGAAACGTGGCTGCATTCGTTGGCGACTGACGATCTTGTTGCGCTGAAGGATTATACGATTATAAGAAACGATAGATAATTGAAGCGTGGGGGTGGAGTGGCTTGTTACGTCCATAACTCCCTTAAATTTAAAGTACTCGCCACCTCCAATGGTCTAGTGTTGAATGCACCCGAGTATATTATTCTCGAGCTTCGTTCTTCTCTAAACGAATGCCTTTTATTTACGATTATGTATAGGAGGCCGAAAGGCCTCTTACTTAATGAATTTTCACTAGCATTTAATCGTCATTCTTTTGCATATAAAAATATTATTATTTGTGGAGATTTGAACTGTAATCTACTCTCCTCCAACTTCGAAGCACTGTTTCTTAGAGATTTCGCGGCGTCAAATTCTCTTTTTATTATAGATACTGATTCGACTCATCATTTATCGGGATCTGAATCTGTTCTTGATGTTTTTATTGTCGATAGTTTGAATAAGGTCAGTTCTATTGTAAAATCTGATGAGCCGTTCATTGCGGGGCATGATTATTTGGAACTACATTATAATTTCTCTTCGCCGCCAATTGTTGAACGCATGATTACACGAAGGTTGATAAAGGGATTCAATAAAGCGTCATTTCATCTATCTCTAAATTCTCTTCTCGGCAGTTCTACTTTGCTGGGTGGAAACAGTTTGTCTCTCGAGGATATTAATAACCTAACCAATTTTATTGAAGGTTCCCTGACGTCGACCTTCGATGATCATGCACCTTATCGCACTTTCAGAGTTCGGCGGCCACCGACGCCCTGGCTTTCGGATAATTTAAAAGAGAGAATTAAAAGGAAGAATGTGTTATATAAATGTGCGAAGCGATCAGGTTCTGTTTTGAACTGGGCGATATATAGACAATTTAGGAATGTTCTCACGACTGATATCAGACTGGAAAAGAATCATTATCTCTCGAATAAATTGTCAAATTGCTCTGATCCTGCGTCATTATGGAAGGAATTATCAAGGCAAGGTCTGATCAAGTCGGAGCGCTTATCGCCCTTCACATATTTCTCGCCTAATGAATTAAATATATTTTTTGCCGCGATTTCCAGTGTTTCTCCTCCGTGTAATTACCATGATTTTCTGAACGAAACTGAACGAGTTCCTCCGTCACGCCCTGAATTTGAATTTATTACCACTATTTCACCGGATATAGTTCTTAGACTGGTTAACACATCCAAGTCGACCTTGAGCGAGGGCCCTGATGGGATTTCATTATATGCGTTGCAAATGTCTATGCCGGTGTTGTTGCCAATTCTATACGATCTCTTTAATAGCAGTTTTAGAACCTCATTCTTTCCCTCTCCTTGGAAACGGGCGTTCATAAGACCACTTCTCAAGAAGAATCCGCCTAGCTCTGTTTCTGATTGTCGTCCGGTTGCCAATCTATGTGAATTATCTAAACTCTTAGAGCGCATTGCACACAATCAAATCTCGACTTATCTTTCGACCTATAGTCTAATAAGTGAGTGGCAATCGGGCTATCGGAAAGGTTTCAGCACGCAAACTGCTTTATTAAAGATTTGCCATGATGTCCGTATTGCTGTAGATAAAAGAGAGCTCACTATATTAGTTTTGTTTGACTTTAGCAAAGCCTTCGATACGGTTAATCACATGAAACCACTCACTAAATTACGTAAGTTAGGCTTCAGTATTAATGGACTCAAATGGTTGTATTCATATTTATGTTCGCGATCACAAGCTGTGGTTGACAATGAAGGTGTTTGCTCCGAGTGGCTCACAACAACTACGGGTGTCCCCCAAGGATCTGTACTTGGCCCCTTACTTTTTTCGTTATTTATAAATGATATTGGTGATGATCTTCGCTACTCCAAGCACATGTTATTTGCAGATGATTTACAGATGTACCTAAGTTGTCGCCCGGCAGATCTCACTGAGGCACTCGCCAAGATTTCGCATGATGTTCAAGTTATTGCTCAATATGCCCACGATAATAAGCTGAAATTGAACTTGGATAAGACAAAAATCTTAATCCAAGGTTGTAATGTTTACGTCAATCAACTAAACCTCAATACTCTGTGTCGAATCGTTATTGGGAATATAACACTTCCTTATGTTTCGGAAGTTAGAAACTTAGGTGTTATCATGACTTCGAATTTATCATGGCATAAACATATTGTTCGTCTGCTACAAAGGGGAAATCGTGCCCTTTTTAAGCTTAAACACCATGCGAAATCTTTAACAAGAGAACTGAAAACCTTACTTGTCAAGTCTCTCATTTTTCCGATCCTCGATTATTGTTGCTTAGTGTACAATGATATGACGGGAGAGCAAGATCTGAAGCTACAAAGGCTATTAAACTCATGTATTAGATTTATTTTTGTTTTGAGAAGAGATGAGCATATAAGCCCGTATCGAAGGCGGTTGGGGTGGCTCTCGGTTAAATCTAGGCGGATTTACTTCTTGGGTATTCAAACTTATAAAATATTGCATAGTCAAGCACCTTCTAGAATTATTCCCGCGATCCGAACCATCGTCGAGGCCCGTCAGGAGTCAATTTTCTATTCCTGCCTTTAATATTCCCTTACATAGGACGGCGACATTGCGAAACTCCTTCCAACTATCGGCAATTTATTTATGGCATTCGCTCCCTCTTCCCATTGCGTCTTCGTCATCCTTATCGGCGTTTAAATCTAAGTTTTTTGATTATCTTTTTACTAACGATTATCATTATGTCAATGGTTAATCGACAATATCTTTGCGTTTATTTTTTTATTTTTTATTAGCTGTAAGTTTATAAGGTTATTGATGCTCACTATTATTTATATTACTTGGCTATTGCGAGTCGATCCCACGTAGGGGAATTGCGTCCTTGCGTCTGCGTATGGCGATAAATATAATGTTTACTTTTTTTTTTTCTTTTCTCTTTGGTTTTTTTTTTGGAAATTGCGTCTCTGCGAATGTGGATTTTGATTACTTTGATTATATGCGAACTTTTTCTTTTGAATTTTCTATTGTATTTTTTTTTTTTCATTTTTATTACTGTAATATGTATACCTTGCCTATTGGATTCATCCAAGGCATAATAATAAATCAAATCAAAAACAAAAATCTCTCTCTCTCTCTCTCTCGCTCTCACTCATACACTCACGCACTCTCACTCTCTTTCGCGATCTTTCCCGACGGATTATTTCCACAAACTATCACACGAACAATTACCGAAACGCTTGAGATTTTCGATTTACGGTCACGACGTTAGTTTTCGTAACAAATAACTAGTAAACTATTTAAACACGATCCGATTTGCGATTTGTCGAACCCAGACCACGGAAAAGGGAAAAGAAGAAACATTATACGCGACCGTTTATTGCACGAGGCAAAGTCACCGCCGCGACCGAGTTTCCTGAGTGGACTAATGGAGACAACACGTGCTGTAACCGATTTTCAATAAATAATCGACCGGAAACTTTTAATGCACAATGAAGAAGCTCGCCAACTGAAGACGGGAAGCGACAAAAGAGGTTACTCCCGGTAATTTTCTTAGCTCCTGACACGTCTGTCTCGCCCAGTACTTAACGAAAATCTGACGAGATTGACAGTCCTTCGCGAGCCGTTCGACTTCCCATACCGCCCTTCTCATTCCGAAAATTCCCCCCACATGATTGACAGGTCCGTTACATTAGTTATTCACGTGAGCGTTAGACAGGGCGCCGATTTACTTAATATTTCACTTTATTTATCGGGACATAAGTTCACTGTCGTTTAGACTGTTCTTTACCCCTGAATCGCTTAATATTGACAATAATGAAAGGACCTAAATGTTTCACGGGATATTTCGATTGTAATGTTTCAATTACAATAATTCGAACGAATGACGGGGGACAATCAGGGACGTTACTGCCCTGGTTTACGAACAGGAAACGAACGCGATCGCTGGCGCTAACGGAAAATCGCACGTTCTCGATGTTTCTCGATGTTTTTTTCGTCCAACCGTCCTCCCTTTGATTTCCGTTAGGAGAGTTCGAACTCGATTCGACCTTGAACTTGACAACGACGGGAAATGGCTAACTGTACGAGCCCTGCTCGAAAAACAGTATTATTTCGATGATTGACCTTCCTTTTTCTTTATACCTCTTTCCTTTAATCGTTGTTATCTGACCCTTTTTATTGTTTGGATGTGTGTTTTTCCCCTCAGGAACTCGCATGAAAAATAATATAAAATATTCGTGGGATGTCAACTGACAATAATTATAATGTTTTCCCTAAGAAAGCCTTGTGAAATCGCCGTGTGACCGAAGTACTGAGCGGGAGAGACAGTAATTCGAGGTTTTCACCGGAGATTCCATCATTTGAACAGTTTTGGGACTGTGAGCGCATGCACACTTCGATCGTTGCATAATTTTGCCTGTGCAAAGTTTTTTCTCAGCGAATACGGCATCAATCTGGTTGATTCATGGCTCAATCGAGGGGAGATAACTTAATTAGTCTCCAGATCAAATTTCATGTTATGAAATTACCCCTGGGCTGCGTAATTCAAGAAAATGTCTACCCCCACCACCAAAATCGCTTTATTACGAGATGATATACGAACGACAGGGCTGTCAAATGTACTTGTCCCGACACTCTGCCGAGTCTCTTGATATCGTCGATCCGATAGTGTACACGAGTTCATCAGTGATTCCCTGCAATTTTAGGATGTCGTTCCTGTTTATTTTTACTTCATTCGTTAGAGCTTGAGTTTTTATCAAATTGGGGTCCGACCTAGAATCTACTAGGAACTTTTGCCTTCCATTTAATTGCGGACCTTCAATCTCTACGACTAGAACTCCGATTGGATTGGATGTTGACGGTTCGCACTCGCTGTTTGCTTGTACCAAGTTGACAGGGCGCTGTTTCGCGTTGTCCCTCCGGCTTGCACCCTGGAGAGCCGAAGGTTGATCCGCGTTTTCCGAATTTTCGGTTTCTCGTTGTCGTTTGCGATAGACACTCTCCGTATGACCTGTGAATTTGCAATACGTGCAGGTTGGTTTTTTTTCCGTTCTTTCGAGGCGGATCATTATCTTGTTTTTCCCTATCGCGTCCATCCGTTTTTTCGGAATTTCGCGGTTTCTTTTCAGGGTGTTTAGTAAAACAGTCGTTAATGACATGCTTAGATTTTTTACAATAAACGCAAAATGAGGATTTTGATTTGCCCGGCCCCGCCGCGTTGGCGTAGCTTTCTGTGCCTTTTTCTACTTCTTGAAAACGCGTTTTATCGCGTTCCATTGCTTTCTAGATTTTTATTGCAGTTCGATAAGTCGCGACAAGATCATTGCAACCTTCGAATTTTAACCGTAGACGAAAGTCCGGCGGCAGTTCCACGATAAACGATTCCATCGATTTTTTTTCGAGTTCCCTCTTTTACAGTCGCGATAATCGCCCGGGCGATTCCGTTTTGCTGTCGCAAATCGCTGAATAGAGATCTTCAACGCCGCTAATTTAATCCAGGACGTGTTCCGTTTTACCCTTCACCACGTTTCCCAACTCACCAATGGATTGATTGACTGATTTCGTGGTTCCGAAAATATCTTTGTGGTGATCAGTTCATGCAGTGACGGTTCGAGACGTGTCGTCTTCGATTGCCTTATACGCGCGCCCTTTTAATCTATCACGTGTTTCTTTCGAGAGGGGGCAATATCTTGTCTTTCGCTCTTTACCACTCCCGAGTGAATTTTAAAATCAGGATGTTATCACTGCTAAAAGTCGAAACGGATTCGAGTATGTCTTTAAACGAGAAGTGAGTACTTGATCCCGTATTGAACTCCGTAACCGGAGGAGTTCCCGTTGACGTATTTTTGGTTCGCCCTCCACGGCCAATTCGTTTCTGAGTTCCCGTTTTTCTTATTGTAAGCCGGAATTAGTATCTCGCGAATCACTGGATTCGTCGACTTTTTCGTTCTCAAAATTTACAAGTTTTGATTTTTCTTCCGCGGCAAAAACGGCTAATTCTCTTTCGTGAATTTCAATGAGTCTTTCTTCGTATTCCATTTCGCGAGCTTTACGCATTTGTTGAATTTCGATTGATTCGCGATGTTTATTTTCTTAATTAAATCTGCAATTCGTTTAGTCCTTCCTCCGTGAGCGCGTTTGAGCCGAAGGCACTGTTTCCGTCGTTTTTAATTATTTTGGCACTTTTGTTAAGTCGGTTAGGGCTCTTAATTAAGGATTTCGCCGGTCAACACGAATGGCACCGCTGTCATCAAAAATGTTACGTACCGGTAATATACACTTCTACCGTGGTCACAAACGGCGCTTCAGTTTCGGTTAGCTGGGAGAGACCGGGGATTGAAGCGATGTCGAGCGACTGGCGAGTCCCTTTCCGTCAATGAACACAATAAAACCCACTTACCTATTAGTTGATTTTGAAGTGTAGTGAACTGGACTGTGATGTCCATGAGACGTTCAGGCTGAACTTGGTGTCCCTCGTTCTCGGGCCACCCGGTGTAGAGCCGATGGCGATTAGAAGAAGACGAGGTGAGAGTAGCGGGTGGAACCGTTATTCAGGATTATTACGCGCGGGTGAAATGAAACAAAACTCCACGAAAAAATTATTCGAAATACTAAAAGTATATTCAAATATTTGAAAAACGAAAGATTACAAGCTGGCTCGTGAGCTCGATGTACTACGACTTTGTCAGAGCGATCAAATAAATTAAGACTGACTAATTGTTCTTGCACCCTTGTCCCACTGCCTCCGATTATCTCATCGGAAACAGTCGAGAAGATCCTTGGACCGTGGTCCCCATGATTCTGTGATGAGTGCAGCATTTTCATGGCGAACCATCTCACGGTGTTCGTCACTGCTGACTCGTGGTTCCTTATCTGTAGACGAGACGGACCGCGAGCGGTTCGTCTCTTCGATTATTATTTTATAAACGCAATTTATCACGTGTATGACGTAATTTATTACGCCCATTATTATAATGTTTTTCCCTTGATTTTATAGTGCAAAATATCAAGGTGAATCTCCAGGACGTAACAATACAATAGTGACATGGTGAACCCAAAAAAACACCGTCGCAAGCCATACTATTGAAATATAACAAGTTGAATTACTGGAATGAAAGGCACAATTCTTTCTTGGTTTTCTATTATACATTATGCACCATTATCATAAAAAATTACATATACCATAGCAAATAAAGAAGGCTGAAAAACTTTTTCTCCGTTATTTGAATTTACGGTCGATGAATTTGATCCTTGTGTATTTCTTATTATTTGTTGTAATGATCGAACTCCTCGCTTTCCCGCTCCTCTATTTGGTCATCCTTTTTTTCCCAATGGTGGTGGGGTATCACTTTGTAAATTGTGTGCGTGTGCTTCACGTTCTTCACTCGATAGGGTACATGTATGACCACTTTTTTTCTAAAATTGATCCCATAAATTGTTTAATAAATTCCTTGAAGGAGTACATCTTAACAAGTAGCACTGAATGATATTCAAAAGTATCCTCATGACCTCAAAGTGCAGTCCACTGAATCATGGGAATCACAATACACTAAATGTACATCGTACAATGTAGTGCATTGCAATGTATTTCAGAATGTCCGATACAATTATATCTACTGGTAAAATCAATATCTAGTTCCCAAACTCATGTAAGGAAACCTCATAAAAATACTGAATTTTATGCTTACCCATCTGTAACAGCCTCGTGGACCATACAAATTGCGAACAGAAGTGACACAACATACTGGAAAATTGTAAAGTTAGCAGTGTGGTGTAAATTACAATATCATTGGCGTGTACCACTGATGCTGCCTGACCCTCGTTTCGATCATGTTGCTCAGTTAAAAAGTATGTTACCTTACCAAACGTTCTGTCTTCATTTCCTTCAACTTGGAAATAACAACACGAACATTAAACACAGAGCGCTGATTGATCGGACTGGACGGTGTCAATTAAAAACGGTAACTGCACCAAAGCTGATCGAGCCAGTTACTTATACCTAAGGCATGGAACTAGCGAAGCGCATCATGCTATCGCCAATGTATTCAGTGAAACTCTACCGATTAATGAGATCAGCAACCATGAAAACTACTATCACTGATTGTTTTAATAAAGTGGAGAAAAATAAAGTTTCCCTGGGATGATTCAAAAAAAAAAAAAAAAAAGATCAATAGATTAACATCCTATGGTGCTTGCAAATGAACGCTTCAACAATAATGTGTTTTAGTTGCAGCATTCATATGTGGTGGTATTTGTTACTCATTACAGAACGATCCACCTGAAAAATTCATCCATCAGCTTTCTTCTTTGATATTCACATAGGGGCACATCCATTACTTTTCGACCAAAACCTATTGAGTCAGAGTAAAGTTCTTTTTGTCAAACAAGTCAGAGCTTGTCGTTGTTTTTTATGCAAGTAGGTCAAAGGAACGTTCCTGAACTTTTGAACTTGATATGACGAAACCTCCATCAAACCGGACTTCGGTTCAGAATGAAAAACTATAGTTTTACAAAAATAAAAGTTTATAGGAGGGAAATGCCGTTTCATTAGAGAATTTGAGGGGGTACATCTAGTTAACGGCCGAAAAAAGTGTGTTTTGACATTTTTTTTGGTAAAATTATTGCACATTTCGAACAGATTTTTTTTTGTTTCATCGCAAAGGGTATATTTATGATTATCTTTCGTAATTTTTTTATTGCCAAAAATTTACAAATGTGTCAGATGTAATATATTTCCCGGACCGCTGTTACAGAAAGGCTTTTCGCGGTGACCACAGTAAATCTTCTACCGATCATCTAAAATCAAAAAACCAAATAAATTACGTTTTTGTACTTCATTATCTAGTCTTTAATCGAAGCATTCGAATGATTATAAATTTTTGAAAAAATATTTGGCGATCAAAAGTGCAAATCTAGATTTTGGGAGCAAAATCACTTCATTTTCCTTGATGTTAAAAAAAAGTATGCATCGAAAAAAAAATCCTCCGATCAAGGGCCGCCTTCTGGTATGAAAAAAAGTATGCAAAACTTCAAGTGAATCGAATCACTCGTTTTTGAGATATCGTGGTCACCGATGTTAAAAAAGCTGTTTCGCGATAAACCGGGTAAAAGTCTGAAAGCGGTTATATACATAAAGTATAATTTATTACCTCTAAACTGAATCATTGATGCCTGGCCCACATAACAATCCTTCTGCCGACGTAGCTGCCTCTCCAAAATCCGTCGAAAACTAAAAATCGATTTTTTCGAAATTTCTGTCTAGATGTAACTCCTTAAGCTCCATATATTTTGCGTGGAAGAAATCGTGAAATCGACAAGAAAATCGACTCTTCACAAAGTTTCAACACTTTGTACAGTATGCAATCTTCGTCACATTAAGGTCAAAAGTTTAGGAACGTTTTTTCGGGTCGGGGTTACAATGTTAAAACATCTATCGGTTGAATGGCCAAAATATCGAAACGGGAAAAAACAAACATTGAAATTTAAAAAAGCCATTTGTTGGAATGTCTCCAAAGTCAAAAATAGAAATTACGAACATACAAATTTCGGAGCAAATTTGTATCCAACAACTTCGAGTGTGCACAATTTCGGGGTGCGATATTTCTAATGAACGTAAATATCGAACACGTTTAGGTTGAGTTTTCATTTCTAAATGAGTAAATATTAAGAGAGTTCATGATGTCGCATTTCATATAGTGGCGGACTAACTCAACGAGTGATCAAAGTAGCGAAAAGACAAAAAAGTCGAACGGCCGAAATGTCAAACGCATTAAATTCAGCGTTTCAATTTCCAATGAGGATAGGAGCTCTTGATACCTATTAGCTCGCAATCATTACAAGTCATGGTCTTATTCATTCATAAAAAGAATTAGTGCATGAGAAACATTATTTAAATTTAATGATCATCGCCAGTGCCATTTTTCAGTTCGCCATTTCAATGCTCAAAGATATAGTGTTCGACATTTCGCCTCCTCGACATTTCAATTCTCATGGAATGCTTTTTTGGCATTATGGGTATCAAAATATTGTTACATTTATTTAATAACAACACAGTTTTACGTTATTTATCAACTTTATTCAATGCACAATCGCGTTACGTCTGTCTCGTCTCAAACCCGTTTCTTTTCTGCTTATTTATTTTCTGTTGTCAAGGAGATGTCTGTCCTCTTTTTTCGTCTTAGATCGTAGTCATTTGTAAATCGATCTTTTTATTCGAGATCGTGCCTAATGTCACGTCATAATCGTAACAATATATAATGTTATTCCATTTAGCTCTCTCTCTCTTTCTTTGGAGGTTAGGATCGACTAGGTGAAACAACCGGTTGCGTTGCTGTGATAAAGATTTATTCTTGTTTTATATCTTACTATTTACATTATTTACATTACATTCCCACCTGTAATAAAGAAACAACAATTAAGGTTATTTCCTAAACGATCTCTTCTTTTACGATTTTTGATAATACGAGTCCGAGGATCGCGAGGGCCGAAAGGGAATTCGGGAGTAGGGAATTGCGCTTGTTTTTGCGTACGTACGTTAAAATCCTTCGCGAAGAGACGAGGCTACAATCGCGCATAGTAACGAGAAATTTTAATTACGTTAAATTGAACCCTCCCCGGGGAAAAAAACCTCGACAAGTACATTTGTTGGTGACTCCCATTCCTATCTGTTTTCACAGAAAATTTTAAAAACAAAAATCTACTCCCCACAAAAAATTCAAGCCCCTAAAAAAATCTTATAAATACCAATAAAGATAAAAACAAAGTAAAGGAAAGAGTAAAGAAACCCAAAAAATCACTGCAGAACGACTACCGTCGAAAAATCTTAAACCCAAAAATAAAAAATATAGGATAGAGAAAAATCCCAAAAAAAATTCTCTCAAAAAAATTCTAAAAGACCGAAGAAAATACAATAACATATAAATCACCTAAAAAAAAACTCGCCAGAACGACTCCCGTCAAAAAACATGGAAAACCTCAAAAAATTAGAGAATAGAGAAAACCTCAGAAAATATCCTCTTAAAAAAAATCCGAAAAGACTGAAGAAAATACGAGAAAACGTAGAAATGGTACAAAAATGATAATAATACTAATAATAAGAGTCCATGATATTCGTTCAGCACTAAACATTTTTATATCAATGAAAGGACAAGTATCCTATTGATGTCTGAAAATCAATTAACGAGAAAAAAGAAAATCCTCCCAAAAAGAAACGTCTCAAAAAATAAAAACAAAAGTCCATGATTTTCGTTCAGCACTAAAATTTCTCATATCAATAAAAGGACAAGTATTTCATCGATGTTTGAGGTTTGAGTATCGAGAAATAAGAAGAAATCAGTTGTTTCTGGAAAAAAGTTGCTAAGTAACAAGAATAGATTTAAAACGAAAAAAGTCAACGTTTAACTTACGTACATGATTAAAATTTACAATATCAATACTCGGACAAGAATTTCGATGGTATTTATTAAAATTTAAAACATTAACCTTGTATATTTAACTAATTATCCATGCCTCTCGTTTTTCCGGATACGTGATTCTCCCCCTTTGTTCCCCCGATTGAAATATAGAAGTCTACCCCGTTTTTTAAATCTTTCATCGTCGGCGAAGACTTTTATGATTCCAGTCAGTCAAACGCTCGACTTGCAACCTATCACTAAGTCATCTAGCCCTCTTGGATTTTCAAAATTGAAATTTTTCAACACTGTTCCACTATCGGAATTGAAAAACTTTAGCCAACGCCGAGAAACTGCAAAAATGGGCTACAGGTTATATAACTTGAGGCCACCAATATTGTTGGATTGGTAACAATTTGTTAAACGTTCACCACCGTACGTTGAGCGTATGCGCACAGACTTCTGCCTGGCCCATAACTTTTTATGCAAATTGCTCATTTAAACAAATATCAAGGATCACTTGCCAAAACCGAAGACCTTTTTCGTTGTGTGCACTTTTTAATTTGAAGTGCAACATTTTTTTTCTAGGCAACTGTTGCTGCTTTCATAAGGTGTCACATTACTCCCTTCATCAAATAATAGCCTTGGCATGGACAAAGCACCTGGCATTGTATGTGTTTTTTTTTTTTTTTAAATCTTGAATGATACATTCTTTTGATAGCATGCTTCCTTCATAAGGTCTTACAGACTCCATTCCACAACAAAACACGCTGTTTACGCGTCTCGCACTTTACACCGTGAAAACTACCGTCAAACTTCCCGTGGTATGGGTACAGAGGAAAAGACCAATGAGAACTCGTTACTTTTGTCGCCGAAAACCGGCTTCAGTGGAAACGGGTTTTGACCGGGGACATGAGGCCTTCGACTGTGTCGTCTGCGCGTATATACGGACTCGTCGAATGCTTCCATGTGTTGGTATTTTTTGCATAATCTTGAGCCTGTGCAAAGTTTTTTCTCAGCGAATACGGCATCAATCGTGTTGATTTTAGGCTCAATCCGAAGATTTTTTCTTAAGTAGTCTCCAGTTCAATTTTCAAGTTCTCATCTGTCTCCTGAGCTTCGTACTTCAAGAAAATGACTTTCAGTTTTTACTCCCACCACCGCGAATCGTTTTATTCAGAGATAATATACTCGGGCGAGCCTCGGGCCAGCAGACGACAGACAGAGCTGTCAAATGTACTTGTCAAATGTAAAAAAAAAATCCCCTCGCCGGGGAAAAAAACCTTGGACGAGTACATTTGTTGACCCCCGTTTCCATTTGTTTTCACAGGAAAAAACTACCCAAAAAAGTACAAGATTCTCAAAAAATTGGCAAGATCGATAATGATTCACCTTCAGCACTAAAATTTATAATATCAATAATAGGACAAGTGTTTCATTGTCGCTTGAGGATGGAGTATTAAAAAAAAAGCAAAAAATAGTTGGGCATTGAAAAAAGTCACCAACATGTACAAAAATAAAAATCGGTCAGAAGAACAGAGTCCAGAAAAAAATCGGAATGAGAAAAAACTGGAAAAAAAAAATTTCAAACGAAAAAAATTTAATTGAAAAAAGAAAATTTCGGCCGAAGCACTTGGCTTGTTTTTGGAATTTTATAGTGTACAGGATTTTCCCATCTGGGGTCATTCTGACGCTTTTGAACTCCACCGGGGGTTCCTCTCGAACCAACCCGATCGGGCCAGGGTGGACTTCGCGCCAGGTACCAAGTACCGCCGGTCAAACCGACTTCAAGTTCGCCAACTCTGGCACGGACACGGTGGAGTGTGTCCGAGGGGTCACGGAGATTCAGGGTGGTCCGACTACTCAGCTCAACTGAGATACTTAAGGGTAGAGGGGCTGGTCCGGGGCGAAAGGTAATAATCGGGAATGTAAATGAAAGAGCGCCAAAGACGTTAAATCTAAATTTAACAATGATTTATTCAGATAAAACACGAAAGTAAAACGAACAATGACAAAACCCGAAAGGAACGACACGTTAGCTCGAAAGCAGGTAATAGTAGACAATATGACGGAGAAATGGCCTTGAGGGAACTAAACCGCGACGGAGTTAGCATTATCATCGCTAACTCAGGTAATACCCCCGAAGGCCAGGTAGTTCGGGCCGAAAGGCAGGTAATACTCGCGAAATCGCGGGAATTAGCGAATACGTCGCTAACTCAGGTAGTTCCATGGCGATTCAGGTAGTCAAGGCCCGGAGGCAGGTAATCATAGCGTGAATAACGAAAAATAACAGAAATAGCCGGAAGATTAGCGAAGTTAGCGAGCACGTCACTAACTAAGGTAGTTCGACCATAGGTCAGGTAATCGAAGCCCGTAGGCAGGCAATGATGGCGAAAGTAACGAGAAACGACATAAATAACCGGAATATTAATGGAGTTAACGACTACGTTACTAACTCAGGTAACTCAACCGTAATTCAGGTAATTAGAGCCCGGAGGCAGGTAATAGTCGAATCAGACATAATAAACCAAAGAACTTCACGAAATACAATAATCAGGACGAAATTAATACACGCGACAATATTCGAAACAATCTAAACGAAACAACATTATCGAAAGCCCGAAGGCAGGTAGTGAGGCAATTCAGCATGAAACGGCAGATATGAAATAATATTTCAAAAATAAGGGATACTAAAATCGAAAGAGAATAAATGCGAGAACAAAATAGCGAAGGAATTCGAAGCCAAAGAACGAAACAATAACTAACGTACTCGAGGCCGAGTGAGAGAGAGATAGCACGAAAACAAACCGGCGTGGCTCGGTCGCGGCCGGCCTTGAACGTGAAACAACGAAATTACGACGAAACACGGTGGCCTACGCTGGCCAATATTACACATTATAATCCATAATTCGAAATTCACAAACCACGATTAAAATAATCGATAAAATATCTCACAAAATAATAACGAACGTCGTGAGTTACCAAGGGGGACTCGTCGGAAAATCGAGCATTCTATAAAAACGCAATTATTAGAAAAGAACGAAGAGAAAAGAGCCACATTCCCGCTCTAAAACATCTTCGCTTTTCCCCGCCATCGATAAATGGCAAAACTCAAAATTAATAAAACAAAATTGATACTCGATGATCCGACGAATCGGAGAAAATAGAGGAACGGGCTTACCGAGGCGAACATCTCTGGTCACGTGGTGTTGAGGTGGCTCAGGAGCTCAAAGATACAGCGACTCGCCGGTGACACAATATTACGAAGAATGATTGTTCTCACGCCTCGGCAAGGCTCCGCGCTCTCGTTCTCTCTCCTCACCACTCGAGGACCGCCAGGCCTTGTTCTCACGCCTTTATTGCGAATTTGCCGAAATAATGGAAATTCCTCGGGGTTGCGTGGACTTGGAACGCGGGAGTTTTAAACGATGTCCTGGCTCGGATCTCACCTCCAGTGAACTTTCCCTGCTGCAGGAGCTTTTCCTCTAGGGATCCGGCCGAATTTACACTGAAGGGTGGAGGGGAGACCTCCTTCTCAACGCTCGGCGTCCCGTCGCGTTGCGGTGGGCCCACAATGCCACCAGGCGAACGACACCTCCACCCCAGGAAAAACCCGGATCCCAATCGACGAGGCGCCGTTACACACGGACTGCAGCTCCTGCAAGCGTGGGGGTGAACGGGGAAACTCTCGGTTGCGACGGTGAGAAAGCCACGGGCGGCGTTCATAAATGGCCGATATCCAGCGTGGTTTTTCGACCGTTCGATTGTTGGGCTCCGATGTTCGAGCTCCAACAAACCAGAGGGTGAAATCGTTGCACAGGAACCGCTAAAACGAAATAAAACTGAGGCGCAAGGGCGACGCCCGAAACGTCGATCGAGGGCGATGCAAAAACGATAAACAAACATAACACTACAATTTCCTTTTCTCTCACTCGCTCTCACTCAAACAATTATTTTAGCGATTAACGCAGGTAGTAACAGGCAGCTATGGCAGGTAATGTGGGACCCGAAGGATGGGTCCAGGTAATCGCTAAAATACAACAAAATTACGAGAAAAGTTCTGCAATTATGGCCCACGACGAGTCGCGGGGCGGCGTCAAATGGACCCGCCCTGTCCACTGGTCGACCAATTCGTGCGGGTAACGTGGCCAAAATGTCACGTTACAATAGAAATACGATCTTGAATTCTTTCTTAATTTTGTATTTCAAATGTGTTGTAAACAATAAAAATTAAAAAAGAAACGTCTCAACTGACCCATTTTCCTTTAATCAATATCTCGAAAACGGCTGGACGAAAAAAATTGAGAAAAATCATGGAAATCTTTCCCATTGTAATCTGAATATAGGAAATATCTGTAACATGAAAAATAATTTGAAAAATCGGAGATGCAAAAGCAGAATGGTGTCCGATTTGGCGTGAAATGCCCCATTTAATATTTTAGACTTTTTTTGTAATAATATTTGTTTGAATTTTATTTCTTATAATTTAACATCACGATCTGTTATATTGTTGTTATTTATTTTTTAATTGACGTGTTCAGAATGTACTTGATAAATTTTGAAAGCGCCGCACAGCCACCACTTCAAAATAAGGCGCTTCAAAAAAAATATTGTAAAGAGTCACTGATATGTATGATAAAATTCTGTTTTTGTAATCTTATTACAAGAGACTGCTCTTGTGTATTACAAAAAAAGTCTGAAATGTATTTTCAAACATAAAACTTGAATAATAGTTACTTTCATGATACAACTTAAATTTGTAGAAATTTTCAAGAAACTAATAAATTAAATTCGAATTGTGACGGTCTGGCAATAATGGAAGAATATAGGTGGCCCGTAGCGCAGTGGTTAGCGTTCTGGACTCAGACTCCGCGGGTCCCGGGATCGAGTCCCACTCGGATCACCTTTTTATTCGCTCATTATTGCTGGACCGTGCCTCGTCACAGAATCTTCCGAAAGAGTTATGAAAAAACTGATAAAATCGGTATTCATAAGACTCTGACGATTAATACTTTTCAAACGCTTACACTTATCGACTAAACGTAAGAGACCATTTTTGTCGAGAAGCTAATTTCCCATAAAAACCTACATTGTTCATTCAATAACTCTTATTAATCAACGAGGAACACAATTCAGAAGCAAAAAATGAATTTTCGTAAAATTCTCGAAACGTTGACCACCCATATCTTTTAAATGGTAAGATTTATGAAAAAAGTGTAGCAAACCTCTTTCATAAAGCGTTCAATTTCCTACAAAAAATGTTTATGAAATTTTCGTGTACAATCAAGTAATATGGAGATACGGATTTTTATGTATCGGACTGAAAAAAAATGGAAACCTATGATGCGAAGGTCCTTCCCGTTAAAATCAAGAGCTCATATTCGGAGAGCATTTTCTGGAGGTGCCTAGGAACCCATTTTTCGATGTCGGAAAAAAAAAAAAAAAAAAAAAAAGTCGATTTTTTTGACCCACCCTATTAACCATGTAACATGGAAACCAAAATTTCTATCACTTATTGTACCTCCTGAACTTGCAATTTTATGCGTATTTTTTTATTAGTTTACTTGTTCAGGAATGACGCAATTCTCACCGGTAACGCGAGCATCGGGTCGGGGTTCACGCTCTGCCGGTCGAGGCGCCACGCGATGGCCCTGTCCCTCAAGGGCCTCGCATATATCATAATTTGGAAATAGTTACACGCTCTGACGCAATTGTCGCCACCGCCCGGGGGCGACACGCTTGACCACAGTCAGGTTAGAAAAACTGTATCCTTAATTTTGGTAAAAATAAAACTTGAGATCGCCGCATAATTTACTGTGTCGCCGTATTATTAATTATTGGACCTACACCAGATCCTCAATTTCCAAACATCACTGAATTAAAATATATTTGTTTCGTGTACGAGCTTCGTTTTTCGAGAAAATGACTCTCATTTTTTACCCTCACCACCACGAACCGTTTTATTCAGCTATAATTTACTCGATTAAGTCTCGGGCCAATGGAGGATGGCCAATGTACTTGTCCCGAGACTCGGCCGAGTCTCTTGACGTAACACTTTTTCGTGATCCAGTTACGTAGAATTGTTTTTTTTTTTTTAACGTCTTCGCACTTCTCTTTCGTCGACACTTGGATACGAAACACTGAAACTGCATTGAGAGAATATAAACTCACGATTTTACGCGAAAAAGTCATTTCATTATTTTTTATCCGTTTACTGAATTTAAATACTTTTTTTCATTATGCACGCGCTTCCGCATTTTCGGTTTGTTAACACTCGAATATGAATTTGCTGCTTTGACAGCTGACACATTAGCGATATAGATAGGAATATGTCGTCAGTCGCGACCAATTAGAAACTCGATAGCATCAAAAGGCCTTTCGTGGTGTCGTGTATAGACACGTCAATCTTCCGGTGTGTTGATATTTTCAGCATAATCTTGAGACTTTGCAAAGTTTTTTCTCAGTAAATACGATATTAATCGTGCTGATTAAAGGCGCAATCGAAAGATTTTTTCAGAATTAGTCTCCAGTTCAATTTTCGAGTCATCATCTGTCTCCTGAGTTTCGTGATTCAAGAAAATGATTTTCAGTTTTTATCGCCACTATCGCGAATCGTTTTATTCAGAAATAATATACTCAGGCGAGCCTCGTGCAAGCAGACGACAGACAGAGCTTTCGTCTTGCCAAAAAAATTAAAAAACATTCTCTCATTCACATCCGTTGTTTTCATTTTTATTTAGTACATATTTTTCTTGATACATATTCCTATTTCTAACATCTCGTTTCTATTTTATTTTTCTTGTTATGACCGAATTTCGGGCATAAGAGTTCGGATTTGGATTATAC
>JACEOJ010005305.1:0-16934 GCA_013761285.1 Campoletis sonorensis | reverse complement strand
AATGTCGTCCCGAACCCGGCATTACCCGATCCGAAGGTCTTTATGAACCACCCTGTATATATAATCGTCCCGTGTCGCTGAAATCAGTACGGCTGTTACGTCCCAATCGAAAATATCAGAAGGCGAAACAAAATTGTCCAACCAACTCCAGCATCAAAGGAATTCTCCGTCATTTTCATCGAAAGACCAGGCCTGGCTACCAAGGAGATTTCCCTCAAAGCTGAGTAAACTCGAACTTATTTCTAATATATGTATTCAAATGAAATAAAGTTGCCTTCACGACGTTAACAGTCAAACACTATAATTATAAAATATTACATTTGGCGCCCAACCCGCTGGCACGACTCACGTAGCCGTGACATTCACACATGAAAATATGTGGTTGTACCTGTAGACGAAAAATATATATAAAAATAAATTAAAGAAAGGTATCAAATAAATTTTATAATTCAAGGCAAAATTTGAAACGATAAATCAAATACACCGTATAGCACGAAATTGCGTCAAAACAAAAAATCAGAAAATAAAGAATAAAATAAAATCATATGCCTAAATCACTTACAATACAATCTCCACGAAAAACCCGATCAAAGTCATCGGTAATTAACGAGTCACGCCTGACCGCGCCTTCGCTATTACAAAGAAAGCGCAAAGGCACATTGTCATCGCCGAAAATCGTTAACAAGAAAAGAAATATTGAAATTGTGTCTAATAATAGTAAACAGAAAAACACAAGACAAATGGCTGAAAGCGAAGAAGTGCAAAGAAATATCGACGAAGAATGGCGAAGAATAACAGAGGAACGTCAACGTCTCGTCGAAGATCGTATCGAGCTCGAAAGATTGCGGAACAGCCTCCGATTAAATCCTCCGCCACAACAACAAGAAATCGATCGAAATCAACCGCCAATCCAGCCTGCAAACGAGAATAACGCTACAAACGGTGAGTTGGTAAATGGGCTCGTCACACACTTCCAAAACTTGCAAATAAATATAAATTTACTAAAATTTAACGAAGAAAATAACCCGCTTGAATATTTAGAGAAGATTGCGTGGTACCTGAAATTAAAAAATATTCGTCACGAACACAAACTTGTCCTAATCGAAAATATAATAGAAGGTAGAGTAAGAACGTGGTATGAAGCCATCAAAAATTCGATTAATACTTTCGAAGCTTTTAAACAAGCATTTAGAGAGGAATTTTACTCCATTCCTGAGAGAGTCCGTTTCAAGAATAATTGGTCGTTCAGAAAATATAAATCCAGTGACGGAAGTATGCACACATATTTTTACAAACAAACGAAAGAAACGCGTTATTTCGAGCCTCCTTTGACTCCTTGTGAAATAAACTTTACAATAGTTCAACAATTTCCACCTCGCGTGCGCTCGAGCTTAGCAACAATAAATTATAACGACAGCAATCTAATAGCTCAAGCCCTTTCACAGTTAGATCTCGCACAAGAAGATTTCATCCGACAAAAAGAATCCCGAGCACCATTTAAATTACCGTCACACAGCATAAATAGTATGCAGTGTTTACAGACAAATCGACAGAAACAAAACAAGACCACTGATCAATACCGTAATTCTAACCGTTATAACAAAAGAAATACAAACAGAAACTATTATCCACAGTCAAACGAACGATACCCTCAAAATTATCAACATAATAACCCGCAGACAACAAACGAAAATAGCTTTGATCACCAAAATAGAAATAACATATCCTCGGTACCGTGTTTACCCGATTGTCGTTTCCCACCGCCAAACGGTCAACCGTCGCAAAATCAAAATAATCATAGTGATGAAATAAGAAATTTAAACTGAAAAAAGACACGTCGAATATAGGTCCACCTACGTGCCATAATATTTTCGATTTCGTCAAGGACCTAGAAGAAGAAATAAAAGGAAATATTCCACAGTCGTTCCAATTTAAAGCCATAATTCAACACTGTCCTTACATAAAACTTACGATGGGGGATAACGTAATTAAAGTCTTGATTGATACTGGTAGCCAGATAACATGCGTATCCGAAGATTTTTATACAAAAATAAAACGAAATAATTATCTATATGAGCTGCCAGTGACTAATATATCGGTGTCAACCGCCGTTGGAAAAAAATCGAGCACGGTCAAAAGACAAATTCTATGTGAAGCCAAAATTGGCGATCAAACACTACAACACGTATTTCTAGTTATTCCCTTTTTAACATCCACATGTATTTTAGGCAGTGATTGGCTAAACGCGAACAGGGGCATCATAAATTATGACGATCGAACAATTAGTATACAGGGAAGCCCGCTCAGATCCGATTTAGTGGCGTTCGATGGAAACTTTGCGGAAAGGCTCCAAGTAAATGAGAGTAATGGAAGAACTCACATTAACATTATTCAAATCGAAGAACCAACAAGTAATGAGGAAAATAGCAAAGTTGAAGATGGTGGAGCAAGTCACGATGTAATTATACGCGATTTTTCAATCAAACAAACATCTAAAACTGAAAATCAAAATAATCGCGAGACAAATAATAATAAAAATAATTCGAATATGTTAAATGCGATGAGCAGTCATGAGATAAATGAAAATAATATCAATAACTTTATTCGAGAAGATTTAGCAAGTGAGAACTTCATAAATATTGACCATAAAAACAAGGTATACAATACAAACGAATTAATCGTATCGTTGAGAGCAAATGAGTCCACCGCTCAGCTTAACGAGGAACTGATAAGTGACGTAGTGAAAAACGATAATATCGAAGAAGTAAATACGAAACGACGGATTGTAGAACCTTGCAAAGCTATCTATCAATTACCTCAATACCAAGCTTGTACACAAAATAACGGAAAAGTAAAATTGAATAATGAGGACGATCAGTGGGCCAAATCCGTAGAGTCTCTATCTCGCTCTTTAACGTCATTAAACGGCGAACAGGCGACGGCTATCATAAATTTAATTCACAAATACAAATCCGTTTTCTCGGAAAACCCCGGTTTAACGACAATCTATGAACATGAAATTAAATTAATAGAAAAGAAAACGATAGCATATCACTCGTATCCTGTTCCGATTCATTTAAGGGACGCGGTGAAAGCGGAAATTAGAGCGATGTGTGAATCTGGAATAATTGAAAGGGCCGTTAGTTCTTATTGCAACCCACTGCGAGTAGTCAGAAAAAAGGACGGACGAGTCAGAGTATGTCTTGATGCGCGATACCTTAACGCGATAATCGAGGGGGATAATGAATCTCCACCGATTATCGCCGAAGTAATGCAAAAACATAGTGGAAAGAATTGGCTATCGACTTTAGATTTGACGCACGGTTACTGGCAAATACCACTTTCGGAGGAATCGAGAAAGTACACAGCGTTTTTATTTGACGGAAAGATATACCAATTCAAGGTTGTTCCTTTCGGGTTGAAGACCTCCGGAAGCGGTTTTATACGTGCGTTGAATAGGGTTTTCCAGGACGATTTTTCGGAGTTTTTAACATATTATGTCGACGATTTGCTCATCGCGTCAAAGGAATTTGCGGAACACATAATGCACCTCGAAAGTATATCCAAAAGGCTAGATAAATATAATTTGACTTTGCGTCTTGACAAGGCATCGTTTTGCCAACATTCAGTTCCATTTTTAGGATTCATTCTCTCGCCGAGTGGAATTACGCCAGATCCACATAAAATCGATGCAATAATAAATTTTGAAGAGCCTAAAAACAAACAACAACTTCAAAGGTTTTTAGGGGTCTGCAATTATTATAGACAATTTAGTTTAAAACATGCCGAATATGTCGAACCATTAAGATCGTTGCTCAAAAAGGACACTCGTTGGACTTGGTCCGAAGAGCATTCAAAAGCCTACAAAGATCTTAAAGACAATTTCAAACGTAACATAGAACTAGCACACTACAACATGAACGAAACATTTTATTTGCAAACTGACGCATCCGATAAGGGGATCAGCGGTATCCTTTTTCAATTAGGTACAAACGGGGACCAAAATGTTATTTCCATAGTCAGTCGAGGACTTACGCAGGCAGAATTGAATTACACAGCGACAGAGAAAGAACTTCTTGCCATTGTGTATTCAATGATGAAATTCCGCATATATTTGCTTGGACGCCCATTTGTCGTCATTACTGATCACCACGCACTCACTTTTATTAACAAAACACCATTTCAGACGGCGCGCATCTGTAGGTGGCTTTTGTTGATACAAGAGTATTCGTTTACGGTGAAATATTGTAAAGGGCGAGATAACATTGTGGCCGACTTCTTTAGCCGGAATCCCCGCGGAAAATTTGAGACAGAGGATCCCGAGAGACTCATTATATCCAGCCTTATGTTGGGTGAAGTCGATGACTCACACGACATAACTGATGATGCTTTGATTATGATCGGTCAACTCGAATTGGATCCTTATTTCAAAAAAGAACTCAAAAATTTAGGTCGAATGCAAAATGAAGATGTTTCTGTGTTGGAAACTATAAAAAAATTTGAGAGTAAGCATCCCAACAACATCCAGAAGTATAATGACATATGGTTTTGTCGAAGTACGAAGTCTCCGCATTGGAATATTCTCGTACCTCAAAAATTGAAGAATCTCGTGGTTCAATCAGAAAACGATCGAATGGGACACCCAGGTGTGTGCAAAACGTTGTTGCATTTGAAGAGATTTTTCCATTGGAGAGGGATGAACGACGATGTCAAACGGTATGTTGTTGGTTGCGATCTCTGTCAACGTGTGAAGTATTTACAGCGAACTATGGAGGGTGAATATTGTCAGGTAAAGTCAGAGCGCCCAGGTGATCTCGTTGAGGTAGACTTTTACGGACCTTTGCCAAAGTCCGTCGGAGGCGTGCAGTATATTTTCGTGGTAATGGACGCGTTTTCCAAGCTCGTAAAACTATACGCAGTCAAAAAAACAACCGCAAGAATAGTCGTAAAGAAAATCCTCGAAGATTATTGTCTCAAAATTGGTAAACCGTGTAGAATTCTTTCGGATAATGGGTCGCAGTTTACAGCGAAAATATGGAAAGAGGAATTAAATAAAGAAAATATTAAGGTGGTGTTCTCGTCGATTCGCCATCCTCAGTCAAACCCGACCGAACGCGTAATGCGTGAATTGGGAAAGCTTTTTCGAACGTTTTGTTCGGAGCAGCACACGCGATGGGCAAAACATCTCCCACGGATAGAAGCTTTGCTCAATTACACAACACATACCAGCACAGGTTTTCTTCCAGTGGAGTTACATTGGGGCTCGAAACCACGTGACGAAATGGATAAACTTTTTAAATTCCCTGCGGAAACGGATCAGACGCATGAATGGAGGATTTTCCTAGCTAACAATCGTTTGCGCAAGGGTTTCGAAAGTAGGAAAACAAAGCAAAAGAATGTTTCCAAAACACCATTGAACATCGGCGATAAAGTACTGCTCAAGGTACCTCACATATCAAGCAATATAGCGATAGAGTAATAAGTAAATTTTTTCACATATATGAGGGTCCATACAAAATAATTTCATCGAAAGGAACGAATGCTTTTGTCCTTTCTGAGCTCACAAATGATAAAAAAATAAAGGGAACGTATAATCGAGCAAGTTTAAGGAAGTATCACGAGCCCATTGATCAACAGAACCAAAGGAGTCATGCATAAAAACGACGCAGCATGCAAATTTTCATGTCCGGTTATGTTATGCATATTATCATGTTAACGTGTGTCTAAGACTGACAAAAAATTATTTACATTTTGATCATTTAGAGTAAATACGATTGACGTTATGTCGGAAATCATCTGTGATAACATTATGAAGAAAATGATGTGACATATATTCTATGGTGTGCGAATTGAATGGGTGACTTTATATTGCTAGGACGAGATCTTTAGAGAGATGGAGTCACGAATGAATGTTTTGTAGTGTGGGATATGAATGATAATTGTGAGTAATTGGGAATTTTGTGTTTGTTGTTTTTGGTTTGTTAGCCAACACAAAATTCGGGGGATAATGTAATATCTATAAGCTTTTATTTTGGATTGCCCCCTCCAAACTACCGAATCGTCGATGCGTGAAACGGGATAATCATGATTATGTCAACGATATATATATATAATCGTCCCGTGTCGCTGAAGTCAGTAGGGCTGTTACGTCCCAATCGAAAATATCAGAAGGCACAACAGAATTGTCCAACCAACTCCAGCATCAAAGGAATTCTCCGTCATTTTCATCGAAAGACCAGGCCTGGCTACCAAGGAGATTTCCCTCAAAGCTGAGTAAACTCGAACTTATTTCTAATATATGTATTCAAATGAAATGAAGTTGCCTTCACGACGTTAACAGTCAAACACTATAATTATAAAATATTACAAGTCTTGGCAACAGCACTTACCAGTCTATCGAAAAAATCGAACAAGGGATTTGGGTGAAACGTTGTACCGAAGAACTTTCTGAAATTATCTGGTTTTTGTCAGGTGTTGCTTTTCCAAATATCTTAGTTTTTTGCTTCACAAGTAAATAACCAACAAAATTTGGATCCAATCGAACGATGCAATTGAAAGCTCTGGCACCTTTTGGAAAATGCTAGTGGAAAAACTCAGCCTGGTTGGAGATGGATCTTTTCGTAACGTCCGTGCACAGTAGATCTTCAAACAATGCTACATCTCAACTCTAATTATTGAAAAAAAAAGTTTTAAACGGTCAGGGTAAGCCGCGTCGCACATCTATACTCATATCTATACTTGGTGGATGAAAGTAATCTTTGGTTCTGGTGAAAATTCTGGAGTCAAAACAAGTTCTGTGTTATAATTCTGTTATGGATCCATGAGGAGCGAAAGAATTCTATAGCCTATAATTATAGGTTATATATTGTGACGTAACTTTTGGCCACGTCACTCGTACGAATGGTTGTCGACCAGTGGACCGGGTTTACGGTCCAGCATCGGTTGCCACTCGTCGCTACTCCGGCTGGTGCTTTTCGGAGACTCACTTGGCGTATTTATAATCACCTTTTATCTCTTTTATTATTATTATTTTTAAGCGCCAATTTTGATATTTACGTTTTTATTTGTGACGAACCCGTATCGTAGCCGTTCGCGAATTAATTAATTTTAACTTATTATTAAGTTGACTGCCTTTTGAGATGCCGAGAAACGAACTACCTTTTTCCTTTTCCTTCATTAATTGTCGTGGAGTTCATTCCGTATCTCGCGTGGCCACAACATCGCTCGTTTCTTGCGGGGAAACACCCGTGCCTTTTGCCTTGTTTTGCCGCTTCGGTCTTTGGCTGGTTTTCGGCCCCGTCACAACGTTCAAGCCGAGTTCATCGCGGCTTGCTGGTGGACGGCCGGAGGACCACGCTGGTAATGTGGCCATTCGTTGATGCCCCCCGTGGCCTCCTCACTGTAGCAACCGAGAGTGGTGCAAAAGAAGTCTGAGCCTCCACGTGGCGTACCATGGAAATGCCCATAAGTACATAAGACTAATGGGACAACTAATGCAGACCTCTCGTCTCTTGGTCGCTTGCGGCCACTTGATTGTAGTAGGCGCTTCGCAAAACAAAGACGGGGATCGCCCTTGAGTGCGGGCGCTATTTAGGCCGGCTCTTGAGGCAGGGTTAATCCCCTTATTTGTGTGGGTTAGCCGGACGATGATTTGAACTTGCGTCGTTCGAACTCTCTCACAAGCCTAGCGCCCAGTGGGTGTGGAAGACCGTCCTAGCGCAATTGAACACGGACGGTTTGAACGCGCTTCCAGCCTGCGGTGGTGCCCGGGATTTTGAGAAATTGAATGCCGCCTCCTTGAACGCACTACTTCTCTCTCCCGGGGTCGGGTACGTCCGCGACGTGTTCCCTGGAAACGCACCCAAGGAACGACGGCTTCGGAGCCACCGTCCCTCGTCTGTTCGGGTGCGGCCGAACCCCGATAAACACTTGCCAAAAGTTTGTGACACCACTTACGGCAGTGAGTTTTCAAAGGGAGGTGGGTAGAAGAACGTTGCGTATGCCCTTTGGGCAAGGTAGCATATGTCGTCCGTCTTCGGGCAGACGGCATTTACACTAAATGTAGCAACCGAGACTTGCACCGTCCATGGCCGTAATCTCTGATGTCGCGGTCCGCTTACCCGGCGCCTCGTTCAGGTGGGATTTGGGATTACTCTAGGGGCGGAGGTGCAGTTTTGCCTGGTGGCGTGTGGGCTCACCGCGGCTCGTACTAATCCACGAGTCGCGAGGGAGGCCTCCCCTCCGTCCCGTCATGGACATCACCCGGATCCCCAAGAAGAAGACATTGGAGGTACGACCCAAAACGTTGGGGTCGAGAATCGGAAGAGGGACGATCAGCGGTAGAACGGAGGAGTTCATTAATTGAGTCGCGTGTCGTCGATCCGATCAATCGGCGTCGCGCGACATTCAAATTTGCCGCGTAACACACGTGTCGCGCCGACAGCCTAGTTCGCGCCTAGAGCGTGCTAGCGCAGCCTCGCATGGGACTTGTGGTAGTGGGGGTAGCGCGAGGACGGGAGTCGAGTGATTCGCGAGCTACGCAAATTCCGTCTTCGTGGGACACCGGACTGGAGTGGTGACGACAACCCTTTTGCTTCCATCATTACCTTCATTTAGTTTGCCTTGGTCTTCACCTTCTGCCTGCTACCACTATTACCTTGGTCTCTTCTGCCTTTTCTTCAACGTATTCCTTGCTGCCATCTTCTCCAGGACTTCGAGTTTCTCGGTAAGCCCGTTCCATCTCTTTCGCTCGCGATTCAGTCGCTTCTTCGACTGTCAATTTTTGTGTTTTTGCATCGTATTATATTTCGTTTAATTACGAGAGGAAAGCGGGTTGACACCTTTTTAGGGCGTACGGCCAAACGTCCCCGGTCTTTCCTGCTCGTGTTGTTAGAGTCTTTTTAGTATCAGTCGAAGAAAGCGATCGTTTCGCGATTACGCTGCGTCTCAAGCCAATTTATCTCGTATTATTTTGATCGCGTCATTTTCCCAGATCTGTTCCGATTTAACGAAAATCGCGTGTTTAGTTTAATTAATATTAACGTTCGATCTCGATTCCCCCTTTCTGGTTTTTCGTGCGGTTCACGATTGTCGAAATATATTTTTCGTTTGCGTGTGCCTTTGTCTACGCTCGGGAAGCCGCTTTGCCGCGCGTGGCCTCGAGTGCCAGCTCGCGCGCGTTTGTTGTTGCTCTATCTCTCTCACTCTCGCCCCTTGGCCGCGAAGGCTACGGCGAGGCGTAGAGCCTTTGTTTTTGTACGGATGGTCGTCGTTATTTCGAAGACTCTATGAAACAAAAATGTTCTAGCTTTTAAGAATGATTTCAATCGATGAAAATCGTATTTTTCGACTTTTAAACAATTTACCATGATCTGCCAGCCCCGGATCGTGAGTTCTGGACTCGAATCGAGTTCTGTGATAGAGTTCCCATACGAATTCATAAGCAGGGTTGCAAAGAATGCATTAATTTTTTAATTGGATCAGTTTTTTCATTGAAACAATAAATTTAATGGTATATGGGAAGAACTCCCATTAAATCAATGAGTTTAATGATTTATTGGAAATAATTTCCATTGAAAATTAAATTTAATGGTTTAATGGAAATCATTTCCATTAAACCATTATACTGAATCATTCAATGGTAATTATTTCCACTAAAATAGTAAATCCAATGATTGAATGAAAGTTCAATCATTGAATGGAAAGCATTTCCATTAAGTCATTCAATTTAATGTTTTAATGAAAATAAATTCCATTAAGTCAATAAATTTATGTAAAATATTTATGTGATATACTTATAAATATTTTATTAATATGATGTAGAATATTTGCATCAAATTGTTTACATGGAATTTATTTTTAACGACACAGAAACCTATTCGTAGCGGTTTCGACTAACATGGTCATAACCAGAGTTTTCTTGGCTACAGTATTTTGTGACTAGGCACGGTCCAGCTATAATGAGCGAATAAAAAGGTGATCCGAGTGGGACTCGATCCCGGGACCCGCGGAGTCTGAGTCCAAAGCGCTAACCACTGCGCTACGGACCACCTATATTCTTCCATTATTGCCAGACCATCACACTTTACAATTGAAATAATTTAATTGAAAAAGAAAAAAATATTTCGAAAAATCGAATACGTTGATGATAAAAGCAGTAATTACAACCCTCTTATTCTTTGAATAATCCTTGCGCCTTTTCTCTTTTCAATTTAATTTCTTTACAATTGAAATAATTAAATTGAAAAAGAAAAAAATATTTCGAAAAACATTAATACAAATAAATTTCCATTGAATAAATTAAATTAGAATCGAAAAAAAAACAATAAAATTTCCATTGAAAAAATTAAATTGAAAAAAAAAAAAATACAAAAATACGAAGTACTTGGCGAGTTTATTCGCATAACTCAAATCACATAATGTAGTATCCGTTATTCCAAACTCACCGAGTACTTTGAATTTTTTTTTTTTTTTCAATTTAATTTTTCCAATTGAAATTTTTTTATAATATATAGGTTCATCCGCAATCTACATTTATTTTTCCATCGAAATCTATCTTAACAATGAAAAAAAGCTTTCATAACCTTTCCGTTGAATTTTGAATCAACCAATCTCCTAATTTGGACTTATTTATCTTAATTTATATTGAAAGAAAATTAAAAGGGAACGATAATTTCTATTGAACTTTTTTGTTTGTCCCCAAGTTTGTGGCAAAAATCAATAATTGATGAGTTTTCAGATTTTTTATGAAAGTTAGCGTCAATTCTGTTGTTTGAAGATTTTTTTTTCACCTTTAGGTTTCTCGAAGTTAACACAGCAATGGTTGTTAGTTCGGATAACGACAACGATGGCAGTAGCAGTGAATCAAGTCAAACTGTAAAGTCCTCAAAAGAAAAAGAGAAAAAATCATATGCGCAAAGATTTAAAGAAGAATGGAAACAAAAATATCATTGGCTCGAAATGAAGTCGAAATTCCACCAAAAAAAGGCATTCTGCAAAGCTTGCTGTAAAATCATAAAAGGAGGAAAGAAAGCTGAAAAGACGGCCGTGATCGAAACTTTCTTCAGTGATGACCAAAGACGACAGGCCAAAAATCGAGATAAGTTGTTCAAATCATCGGGATTAAGAATGGCCATGTTTCTACAAGAACACAATCTACCATTTTTGTTCATGTATTATCTTCCCACGTTCATTGCTTCTATGTGTCCGGATTTTCAACTGGCAAAGGCAGTAACATGTGGTCGCACGAAATCTAAACATTTGACGGAATGTATTGCAGAGGAGCAGATCAGTCAAATTTCCGACATACTTCGAAAAACTTTTTATTCCCTGATCATCGACGAAACCACGGATGTCAGTACCAAAAAGTGTCTTGCTGTGTTCGCGAGATATTACGATGATAGCATGGGGCAGTGTCGGGATAGTTTTCTCGTTCTCATCAAAGTGACATCGTGTGGCGCTGAAGATCTTTCCAACGCAGTTACTGAGCATCAGAAAAATCTCAGAATTCCAATAGAATACATGATTGGATTTGCATCAGATAACGCATCTGTAATGATGGGGAACATCCGTGGAGTGCAGGCTCGATTTAAAGAAAATTTACCACATCTCTTCGTTATGGGATGTGTCTGTCACTCAGCCCAATTGTGCTCATCAGCAACCGCACAGAATTTGCCTAAAAGCGTCGAGGACATGGTCAACCTGGTGTACAAATATTTCTCCCATAGCAGCGATAGAGGGGAACGACTTCAGGAGCTCTAAGCATTTGTGAATTTGAAACCACACAAATTGCTTCATCCTAGTCAAACAAGATGGCTGCCTATGCAAGTGAGTACTTACCATTTTATTTCCTACGACTGCAATAATTTCACTATTTTTCAACGATAGATTGTGATCATCTCCGGTGTCGTAAATGTTTTTTCTTTGTCTCTTGTTGCTTCATTCATCATGTTTATATTTTCACTCCCATATTAGGCAGCAGTAGATCGTCTTTTAGAGAACTTGGATGCTCTCATTCTCTTTTTCACAAATGAGTACTTCGACAACAATCTTCCCACCAGTCAGATGATTCTGTCTCAGCTCAAGAGCCTGAGCTTCAACATTCATTTTACATTTTTGTCTCACATTTTGGAAACAGTGAATCGATTCAATATCGAGTTCCAAGCGGAACAGCCAAAATTGCACTTATTGTTAACTTGAGTGCGGGATCTCTATCGGAATATTCTCCGAAATTTTTTGAGAAAAGATTATCTTGATACGGTCCACCTCCAAGTAGTTGACCCTAGCAATCCCCGAAACTTCATGCCTATAGGAAACATGCATTTCGGAGCGAAAACGGAATTCTTCATAAAAATCGGGGACGTTGAAGCTAAAGAAATCCACGATTTCAAAACACATGCTGTTTCGTTTTATGTCACTTTGTCGGAACAAATTCAGAAGCGATTTGATTTTGAAAATCCAACCCTCATTTTTGTCAGTCACTTCAACCCCAAGATAGATTTACTAGGAGAAATTCCTTCTGTCGCTAGCGACGCACTCCATTTCTTTCCTATGCTTGTTGACGATATCGAAAAACTCGACAGCGAATGGCGGCTTCTACCTGATTTGGTCGAGCTTCAAGAGCATAAAAATGAAAGCATGGAAGAATTTTGGAAAAAGGTTTTCGGTATGTCGAGTGAATTGAAAAAATATATGTTTTTACCACACCTGCGCGGAAAGTTCGCTTTTTTTCCCTGTTTTCCGGGAGGAAAGTGGCACTTTTCGCCCCTCTCAATTCGTTGAGGCATGAGCAAAAACAAAATCGACCCTACGTTACACAATTTAGCAGCCTAGCAACGACTTGTTGATTCTTCATTTACGTGTTACGGCGAATATCAATAAAGTCATCACTGAGTTCGATATATTGTGAATTGCTGAATTAGTGAAATAAAAAATCAAAAAATGAGTTCATCCGTGGATTCCTCCGAAATCGAAAGCGAAGACGAAGAAACGACGAGGAATATTGCGGCTGAAGCAAAAGGAATTACGGAAAATCTGTTGCCACACAAATCGGGTTTTCGGTACAATGTCTGCTACGACGAATTCATGGCGTGGAAATTAAAAAATAAAGCCGACTCATTTTCGGAAGACGTCCTCCTGGTGTATTTCAATGAGGTTGCGCAAAAAATGAAACCGTCCACGTTGTGGAGCCGCTGGTCCATGCTCAGAAGCGTTATTCTCCTAAAGCAAGGGATTAACGTGAATGAGTACAAACGTTTGAAGACGTTCATAAAGAACAAATCCAAAGGATTTATCTCGAAGAAAACCCAAGTTCTTTCTTTCAACGACATTATGAAGTTCATCGATGAAGCTCCGGATAACTTCTACCTGGCAATGAAGGTAAGTGAAAAATATATATTCAAATTCGTACAGAATGTGCGATGTTGAAGTTCGCATCGATGGTATGCAACGAAATTCCAGCTTTTTTTTTTTCTAGCAGATCTCAAGATTCTAGTTGAATATTTCGTCCCGACAATGAACGATCTTTTTTGAGGATCCAAAGACAAAATCAGCATGATAACTGTCATGGTTTTGGAAATTCAACAAACAATTAATAAAAATAGATTTGGTTGGACCTCAAAGTTGCGAACTTCAGTGTCATAAAATCACGATGTTGAAGTTTACATCGTTAGAATGCGATGAAATTCCGTTTTCTTTCTTAGCAGAGCGCAAGATTCTTATTCAATATTTGGTCAGGACGATAATAGTATATTTTTTTTGAATCCAGTTCTACTGATATGCGATTTTTTCGTGTTTACTTTTTCACTTTTTCTTAATGTTTCGAATGCCCGCCCTGACCAGCAAAACCTCGGCTTCGCCTCGGTCCTGCAAATGTCGGGCGGGCATTCCCCCCCTCCCCCTAACTTTGCGAAATCTCACTTAAACAAAATTAATAATTTTTTTGCGCTGCGTATCATTAACAACACAACACGAATTTTTATGTTGCAGGTGGTTTTGATTTTTGGTATTTGTGGAGCCCTAAGGAGCGTCGAATTTTGTACACTAAATACCACAGATGTTGAGGATACGGGGACGCAATTTGTTGTGACAGTTCGGGATACGAAAAATTACTATCCGCGATCATTCGTCATTGGATCCAACTTTTATGCCAAAGTCAAAATTTATATCGCTCAACGACCAGATAACATGGACTCGAATAGATTTTTCGTAAACTACCAAAAGGGAAGTGTACGCGCCAAGTCATCGGCAAGAACAAAATCAGCGAAATCCCAAAGACGATCGCATTATATTTGAATTTGGAAAATGCGGCTAGCTACACCGGACACTGCTTCCGCCGGACATCTGCCACTTTACTTGCAAACTCGGGTGCAAATTTGTTGACTGTTAAACAGCATGGAGGATGGAAGTCCAGTGCAGTTGCTGAAGGCTATGTACAGAACTCGTTAGGAAATAAAAGAAAAATTTTTGACCAAATTGTTAACTCGGAACCGAGTACGTCCACGGAAATTCAACATGCACCAATTCCAGCATCGACCACCAAGAGCCCACAACAATCAGCAACGTCCACCGAAAACCTTCAAGAACCAGCAGCTTCAAAAGAAGAATCGAACTCCGATATTACTTCTCCAAAGACACATAAGCCATCAAGCTCGTTTAAAAAATCACCGTTGGAATCGATAGAAAACATTCAAGCAGCTACAACATCTGGAAATGCAGCGAAAAAAAACCATCAATCGGAAGAAAAAATCAACCGGAGTCGTGGATAGAAATGAGATTGAGTCGCTCACTTTTGATAACTCTCTTTTGAAAATTAAAAATTGCAAAATCAGGCAGCTCACAGTGAATTACTGTAGCTGCAGATCTGAAGAACAAAAAAATAAAGTAATTCCAGAAATAATGCTGTATGCAAAAGTCGATTTTTTTTTCATTCCTGTGAATATTAACGCCTTAAAGTATTTGTCATTAAATAAAGACCGTTCGTGTATTTTTTTCACTAAAATAATTCAATTGTGTTATTTTTCAAGCGCAACACTTGTTTGGAATCAACGCATCACCGTCACAAAACGACTTCAGTTATAATTTTTTCAAAATTTTGTATAAAAAATTCAATTTACACGCCTTTAGATGGGAAAATTTTTGAAATTAAATATCTCAAATTCTAAACGTCAGAAAAATTTCCTTCATATACGAGAAAACTGTTAATTTTGGTGCCAAGAACGTTTATGTAGAATTTTGAATGAACCCTAAAGGAAGTTTCGTTAAGAGGTACAAATCGAAACTTTTAACTCGCCCCTGCACGTCCTGACGCGCCCAGTCGCGGAACGAAAATTAATGAAACAAATGCAAAACGCGCGTGAGCCTTCGTTTGTAACCTCACGATCCAATGTACTTTTCACAAATTTCAACATTTTATAGCCAACTTTCCGTTACACGTGTGGTAAAAAATCGTATACGCAACACGGGAGGGAAAAAGGCCATCTCAACCCGCGTGCTGCCACCCTCGCCTTCGGCTCGGGTGGCATTTTGCACGCGGGTTGAAATGGCCTACTTTCCTCCCTAGTGGCGTAATATACTATTCCTCATCTTTCAAAGTTTGTCAAAGGACTGCTTTGTTCGCCACATTCATCAGCAGCCGCTGAGAGAGTGTTTTCGCAACTAACGTTGGTGAAGAATAAGACTCGAAATCGACTGAACGTTGAGACTTGTCAAAGAATTTTACACGCCAAAGAGTTGTTGGGTAAATCAAACACATGTTACGACTGGGAGCCGAATAAGTCATTATTGAACCGTAAGCCTAAGTAGTACAGCGCCTGTAATTCGCTTTGCTTCGATTTTGCTGATTGTTGTAGTTTTCAATCCAGCTGTGAGTGTATTGAGAGTGAATAACCCGACGGTCTTTTTTTCTGCGTTTGCATTTTTTTCTTCGCCTGTTTGTCTCTGATCTTTTTTATCTTTTTTGTTCCCAATTATTATTTCGTTGTTGGAATCCTGCTTTGTATCCTCCTCGGGAGTTTCCTCTGTAATTTCCATTTCCTCTATTGGAATTATTGTTTCCCCGGTAATTGTTGTTACCTTGACCTCCTGACCCGTAATTCGACTGGGCTGGCCTATTTCTGCAATCGCGATATAAATGTCCCGGGTTCTTGCAGTAATTGCACAGGAGAGTGTTTACGTTTCTTGTAGGCGTTGGAAATTGATATCTTTCGTTCGATGAGTTAGAACTCCTACAATCCCGAGCCCAATGCCCTGCTTTGTTACATTTTGTGCATGAAATGTTTCGTTTGTCAGTATTTGCTGGTTTCGATGACGAATAGTTTCCCTGCTGAGTTTTTTCTTCATCTATTGCCGCTCTTATCGCAGCCTTGAGTGTTTCATGATCCTTGCCCTTGATAAGTACCTGATATTCCTTTTTGAGACCTCACCCGAAACTTGCTAATCTTAAGTCTCGGACGTATTCTTCGATAGTTTTTTTCGCGATTGTTACTTTTGTACGAAAACTGGCTTCTACAAGATCCATTATAAGTGCTTCAATCTCTGGCCATATCCGTGTTTAAGTTTTCCATGGAGAAAACGATTGGCAAAATTTTCGACGGACCATGCGCGCTATTTGAAACGTTGAAAAAAATATCGAAAAAAGCCCAACTTCAAAAATACGTACTGGGTCCAAAAACAATCGGAAAAAGTGTTTCAAAAGGGCAAAATGAAGCTTAATATGTCCCTTTCAAGACACCGTTCACAAAATTTGAATATGGTTTTTTTTCGACTGAGCAATATAACTTTTAGTGCGTCCAAAAATTTCGTCAGGTGTTTCCAAACTTATGGACGGTAGTGTATGTTGAGTTAAAACTGTTGCTGTGATTTTCGGAGAAAAGGTTGGGCAATATTCTACACAGAAAAAAACTACCCAAAAAAGTACAAAATTCTCAAAAAATTGG